>JAZKJV010007370.1:600000-785827 GCA_037367405.1 Ottelia alismoides | reverse complement strand
ACAAACCTGGTGGACGTCTAGCTCCTCCTCTGTCATCTGCTCGGCTTCGCTGGATTGTTCTGAGCACGCCAACTCTCTGGCTCTGGTCTGGTCGATCGTATCTATTTGTATGCTTTCGCCCTCTACGCGAAAACATACCGTCCCACTGTCATGGTCGGATACCGCCTTGGGAGTGTCCAAGAATGGGCGTCCAAGTATGATGGGGGCATCGGTTACCGACTCAGGGATCTCCATGTTCAATACAACAAAGTCCACGGGGAATTTCAGGCCCTGAATGGTAACGACCACGTCCTTCAACAACCCCTTCGGCATCTTAATCGACCTATCAGCAAACTGAAGGACCGTTCTGCTTCGAAGAAGAGGGCCAAACTCGAATTGCTTGAGTAAGGCTGCCGGAAGGAGGTTGATCGAAGACCCGCTGTCTAATAGAGTACGATCGAACCGCTGCTCCTGGATCTCGCATCTGACATAGGAAGCTCCTGTATCGGGTCGCTTGGTTGGCAATGTGTTCTGAATGGCGCAGCAAGTGTCGTGAGTGAGCATATGGATTTGATCTCTGTGCCTCTTCTTCCTTCGGACAGTAGTTGTCTCTTTCAAGTTCTTTTTGAAGAAGGGGATATGCTCAAATGCTTCTCGTAGAGTCAGCTGAATGTGAAATCTATCAATCATTTGGTTGCCGAACTCTACCTGTTGGCTCTTTTTTGGATTTTCTTTTTTGTTCCCCTTCGCTCGGCGGAGTGCCTCAGGGAAGGGGATGGTAGGGGCCTCCTCAGATGGAGGGCTAGGAATCGGTCCATGTGCCTGTGAAGAGGGAGAATCCATACAATAATCATCATTCACCATATATGGATCCGCAATTTGAACAGAAACCTTTCCTTTATTCATATTTTTGTTTTTCTTTTTGTTCCCACAGTCTCTAGGCACAAAATGTGGCAACATCACAGATGGTGGCTCAACAAAAGTAGATGTGGTGGCCTCAGCACCACCACTAGCACCGGTCTTCGCGACATCAGGACCGCGCTCTGGTTCATCATCCAAAATGGTGGCATCAGCACCACCGTCTGCATCTGGCATCACGACGGCATCAGCATCGTCGTCCTGGACTCCATCATGGGTGGCATCAGCACCACCGTCTTCAACATCGTCATTAGCGGCATCAGCACCGCTATTCTGCTCCTCTGGCGCTCCTGGTTCAGCATCTGGTTGTCGCTCAGAAGAGGCGCCGCCGGCTGGCATCCTACCGCTCCTAGTAGTCACAAAATCAGCATCATTCAAAGAATAAGACATGTCATTCAAATCATCACTAGGAGAAGTATCCTCTGTAAACTCTACCTGCTCAGACTTCCTTTTCAGATTGTTCGGGTTAGGTTCAATCTGAGAGGGTATGGCGGCCTTGCCTTTTATGATGTCCCCCATCTCCTGCCGGAATTCAACCATTTCTTGCCTGAAAGAGGCTCGCTGTTCAGATAGCAAGCGGGCAAGATCATCAAGGGCTGGGTTCTCAAAGGTGGGACCCTGAGAACCGGATGGCTGTCCCTACTGGAAATGGGGTTGCTGCTGCTGTTGTGGCTGATACTGGGGGGAAGGATGGTGATATGAGTGCTGAGGCTGTTGTCGCTGCCTCCACTGCTGTCCCTGATAGGAGGGACGAGGACCACTCTGATATTGCTGTTGATGGGCATACTGGGGCTGCTGGTGTTGCTGTTGTGGCTGGCTGTTCTGCTGTCCTTGGGCAGGATTCTGCTGCTGGGAGGAGGGTCCACCATTGCCCCAACGGAATCCGGGGTGATCCCGACGAATCCCGGGCTGAGGGTACCGGTCGTACCAAATCCCATTGACTTCCATCAATGGTTCCTGCTCAAAGGAGGGTGGAGGAAGAACTGCCAGCGGCTACTCTGGCTGATAGACCACCATCTGCGTATCTGTAGATGGCGGTTGAGATGGATAGTACTGCAGCAAGGGAACCGGCTCTGCCTGAATGTGATTCACCTGGCGGTATGAGGTAGATGCCTGGTTGGAATTAATGCTACTCGGATCAGCACGTGATCTGGGAGGCTGCTGGGACTGAGTTTGTGTCTCCTGGACGCACAAGATTTGCGTCTTCAGATCACTCATGGTCTTGGCAATTTGGTCCATCTGGGCCATGCCTTGCATCTGCTTTTTCTCGAGGATCTCGAGGCGGTCCAGCTTCTCACTGATGATGCCCATGTCAGCTGCGGCTGATTCAGCTTGGGCTGCGGCAGCGGACACTGTGTTGGGACCGGCATCGATGCGAGCGATCCTCTGAAATGATCCCGCTCCTTGCGGGGGCTTCTCTTGCGTGTAGACTCGGGCTTGGGCCATCACTGTGGAGTTTTCTGCCATGCCCTCGTAGATGGCCCAGACGTCATCTTCACCCTTGGAAAAGTAAGATCCACCGCAAGAGGCGTTCACAAGTCCCTGCAGCTCCGGTGTCAGCCCACAGAAGAAACTCTGCACGAGATTAGGCTTGGACATATCATGATGTGGACACCGGTCAATGAGCTCTCTGAATCGATCCCAGGCTTCATGGAACTGTTCATTTGGGATCATGACGAAGTTACTGATCATGGCTCGAGCTGCGTTGGTCCGGCCGAGAGGGTAGTACTTCTTCAAATACGCGGTCCGGAGATCTGCCCATGTGTCGACGAATCGCCCAAGGTGTTTGAGCCAATATGCGGCTCTATCAACCAAAGAGAATGGAAAGGCGATCATCTTTATAGTGTCCTCGGTCATCAACCGATCATGGATAGTGCTGCAAATCATCTTGAATTCCTGGAGGTGGAGGTGCGGCTCTTCGGTCGGCAACCCATGGAACTTGGGTAGAAGCTGGATAGTATGGGGCCGAAGCTCGAAATCTCCGTGAATGGGCGGAAGTCTGATCCAACGGTGAGTGAGGGATGCAGCTGGGTTGTGCAACTCCCTCATGATGGTCTGTGGCGGTCGCTCAGCGTCTGGATCGCCTCCTCCTGCATCTGGTCCTCCTCCTCCTCCGCCACCGCCCCCAGGTCGGTTCTCCCTCATCTGTGCTATTTCTCTCATCAGATCACCCATGAATGTTCCCTGGTCACGGATCTGTCTCTGCATTGTCTCCAGGGATGCTAACAAGGAGTTGTTGATGGCCACCTGATCAATTATGAATGGAGGGTGATCATGGTCATCTGGGTGCTCGCCTCTGTCTTCCATCGCTGGATTTTCTGAAAAAGCAAAAGAGGCCATCTCAGGTGCTGTTGAATGAGCCGAACTCTGTGATGCACTGAATTCTGAAACAATTGGACTGAGAGAAGGAGAATGGGAAGGGTGGTCGAGGGGGAACAGGGTGGATGTGAACTCAGGCTCGGAGAGCGGACTCTCCGAGGTATTCCTAGATGAATGAGGGGGAGTGCTGGATAGCGGTGCCGACAAAGTCAGCCTAAGAGATCTCCGTCCCATCATCTTGATTATTTGGGAAGAGCAGGGAAAATGCAAGAGAAGAAAGGAATGAAATGAGATGCAACAAAATCGCGCACAATTGTGCTGTGTTTTTGATCTTGACCTAAACAAATCTAGCAATCAAACACAAAGAATGGGTAAGTTCACCAACTCTACACGTGAAGCCGTGAAGGTTCGTCTTTTATCTTGTCAATTTTATCTTGATTCAGGAAGTTATCTTTTCACGAGTCCTTAGAACGCTACGCCTAAAGGAGAGAGAGTACTGCCGGGAAAGTGTCCCCGTACTTGTCCTCCTCCTGTGTAACCTGTAACTTGCGCTTTTTAAGGTCCTTGTAACCCTTCCTGGATCCCTACTCAGCCAAAGAAATAGAGGGAGGAAGCCGATAGGCGAAACCGATACTTCGGACCTCGCTCGCAACGGAATCACCCGTGAGCGTACAAGGTCCTACTCGGACGCAGCCGGTGAGACAGACACACCCGTGAAGGCGTGGCCTAAGCTCGGTACTTCGGACAAGGTCGGCGCTCACACAATAGTGAGTCACCAATGGCGACCAAGTCCTACTCGACTACGTACGATAGTAGCGCCAATACTTCGGAAATCCAGGCGATACATAAGGCAGCCACAAGTTGGGTTTTTGGCTCTAATCCTTACGAAGTGCTCACCTCACTTGGAAGGAGACCTTCCCATGCAACCTGAATACAAGTGAGGGTGTTACTCTCCCCAGGCAATGAATCCAATTACCGATTTTATTTTTGGTCAAGTTTTCATAGCAGTCCCTTTTTTAATTTTTTTGGTGTTATCGCTTCTTTTGAGTAGATTCAAACAAGCTCCTAACGGTTTTTGTATTTTCTTGATCCTACTTTGTTCGAAAAACAGAGGGAGAATAGAGTCGGAAAAGCCGTGCAAGTCGACACCAAGGTGGAAATCTCACCTTTGTGCCTAAATGATGCATGCAAAGTAAGAAGACTTACAACGAATCCCAGCTCTCTCCATGCGGGATGCAAAGAAGAATTTATAAACCTAAACTACATGGCGATATGCAAAGCGGAAATCGTCCTAGAATAGGCAACTGCTAGCGTGAAGAACCACAAGCTAGCCACTAACTCTCAATCCGAGTGTCCGGTCTAGGCTCACCTCTCCTCTGCTCAACACATTTAAGTTAGGAGAAAGCGCTTGTTCGGGAATGAGCTCGCGGCGCGTGGATCGAAAGCTAATAGCTAACTATTTAATTAGTCTAAGTCCAACAACGAACTATAGGAGTATGCAAAGGTAATTAGTGTGTTTGGACCTATTCTAATCGAATCAAGCAGGACCTATAATCTAAGGGCTCAATCCACAAAAGAAAGGAAAAAGGAAAACAAAATCGGAAAATGACAACGATAAAACGCGATAAAAACCGCGGTGAGCCCCCGGGTGAACAAACACCCGGAAATTAGGCCCGGTAGTGTCCAAGAGTCCAATGTACCTGTATTATTACAAATTAATAGGTCACTCTCTCACAAAAATAAAATGCAAGCTAAGCTACCACTCTCTCTCACTCCTCTTGCTCTCTCCTGCCGGCATGGCTAAAGAAAGGCCGACTCCGCTTCCCAAGGATGCTCCGGGTCACCTAAGCGATCCGCCTCGCTCCGCGGTCCCTCGCAAGAAGACAAGAAAGGGTGGTCAGATAGCTCAAGCAATATATATATCAAAAATGTAAGAGAGATGAAATGAAGCTATGGTAAACAACAAACACAAGTAAACAAAAATGAGCTACTCGTTGTTGCTCCCCGGCAACGGCGCCATTTGATAGACACGAAATTCGATGTGGTCAAAATTGGTGTCTCACACAAGGCGGAGACGACCGTCGCTGTGGCGACTCACAAGTGAATCTCGTATTTAATCAACAATTAACCCACACTAAAGATCAATAAATTAGAAATAATGTGGAGTAAATTTATTTTAACTCTGCACAAATGGTGTATAATGACAAGTATACAGAGAGTTCGAATACAGGGAGCAAGCAGGGTAGATCCAAAATTTGTGCTCAAATAAGTGTGTGTGATGTGTCTACACTAAGCAAGCAAGCAACGAAAATTTTTGTGGGTTTTTAATTTTTAAATATTTTTTATTTAATTTTTAATTTTGTATTTTGATTTTTAATTTTCTGATTTTTATATTTTATATTTTATATTTTTTTTCTTTTTCAATAATGGAAATTAAAAACAATGTAATGAAAGTCAAGATAGAATATTTATAAAAATGTACAAAAATAACCAAAAATTCAGAAATGAAATATTTTTAATATTTTTAGGAATTTTTACTATTTTTGTGATTTTTGGGGATTTTTCAAGGTATTCTTGGTATTTTTAATTACTGAAATAAGAGCAATCAGTGACAAAGTTGCTGGCTGGGGGTAAAACTAGAATCAAAAATAACAAACAGCAACCAAAAATTTTCAAACTAATTTTAAAATAAATAGGATAAAATCTAAAACAAACAGGAACTGAGTTTGCATTTTTTAGAGTTTTCTTTAATTTTATATGTTTTTTTGAAGTTTTTGAGTTTTTTTAAATTTTTAGTGTTTTTCTTTTGAGATTTTCAATGATTTTTAGAATGACACTAAATTAGGTTAAAATAGACACTAGGTAATTTTTTTGGAATTTTTGGGAGTGTTTTAATATTTTTTTGGCATTTTATAAGCTAGACAGTGCACAAAAAGCATGTTTTTGATTTTTAATAAATATAAAAATAAAATAAAATCAAAAACTAAAGTAATAGCGTCAAAATGCAAGTATCCAGGAGCTTAACCCTATTTTTGTGGAATTTTTGGACTTAGAATGATAGGTTAAATAGTTAGAACAAGCATCCAATCATTAACAGGCCTGGCAGGGGTATATTTGCAATTTCTCAAACATCCAGGGGCATATATGCAAGTTTCCACAAAAGTTTGAACTAAATAATCGATTTTTAGGACCAAACAACAATTACAAAACCCGTAAGGGTATCGATGTAAATTGCCCCCCCCAGAGCGCGTGACTCGCACGCACCTAGCAGGGACCAAAATGCAATATTCCAAAATCTTGGGGCGTACTTGCAATATGTCCAAAAATATAACACGTGATATGAAAGTTTTGGTATTAAAACTAAATACACCAAAGATCGAGGGCCCTTCTGCAAAATGCCCCCACCTCACGTGTACAGGTTACGTGAGGTGACGTGGCGAAGGACCTAAACGCAAATAAAATAAAGACGAGGTCCTTTTTGCAATTTTTACAAAAATATTACACTACAGACAGAAGTTTCAAGACTAAAAGATAAATACAAAATGCGCGAGGGTTTAGTGTGCAAATTACCCTCGACGCGCGATCCAACGGCGATGAGTAGCCACTTAGACACGTGGCGCGTTGAGGACGGCCGATGACGCTTCGCTGGCGGACGTCTGAGATTAGATATCGGCTGAGATCAACGGTGGCTGAGCGCTGACGATCGGACGGTCCACGTTCTAACTGGAGGGGCTCCCTTGATCGGACGGTGGCAAAGGCGGCTGGAAGAACAAGGCGGAGCTCCGGCGGGGCGAAGTTCCTCGAGCTCCTCCGGCCCGCTCCGGTGGCTTTTGAGCTTCAAAATCAGGCCGCTGCCTCCTCAGGTCCTCCTCTAACGTTTGGGATCGTCAAAAAGCCACGGCGGCGGCCGTGGTGCTCGCTGGTGGCTGGCGGAGCTGGGAAGCTTCGTTGGCTCCGGCGAGCTTCAAAATTCACTTCCAGATGCTCTCAAGGGCAAGTTGACCTGCAAAACGAGTCAAGGGGTCCAGGGCAAACTGCCTGGACCCTTGGATGGACTCGGGGATGCTCGGATCGAGGTGGAGATGCACGGCCGGAGGTGCGCTCCGGCCAAGGTGCTTGATTTGGCGATATAGTCGATTGAACTTCAAATTTTTTGGGGGTTTTCGAAGCTAAGGTTAACAGGAAGCTAATGGACTGAATAAAAAGGCGGGGGGAAGCCCTCAATGGCCGGAGCCAGAGGGAGGAGCAAACCTCGACCGGCGACTTCGCGGGAGGTAGGGGAAGCACCTCCGACCTCGGGAGCCTTGGCTGAAGAGCCCACGACGGAGCTGTCACCTCCAAGTAGCTCTGGAGCACGAAAGAGGCGCGAGGGGTGGACCGAAGGGTGTTCAAAATCGAAATGAAAAATGGGGATTCGTTATATCTGGGTTGACCCCTGACCGAGATGCTCCAAAGATCAAGGTGCAGCGAGCGCTACAGTGATCCATGGCCCGAGGTAATCACATAGCGGGCTAGATGGATGAACAAGGAAGAGGAATGCAGAAGGAATCGAGGCGAAATGGTGCAAGTCTCGGCCTAGAAAAATCCGCCAAAAGCGGTCAAAACCAGGCCTGACAAGGGCTACAGAGGGTAGGGCGTCCAGTTGACCGAAGTCAACTGTTGACGGCTCCTGGTTGGTCCACGTGGACCAACCAGGAAAAACCCTGATAATTATTTTGTAAAATCAATTAAAAATAGAATAAGGACTAATTAATTAATGGTTATAAAATAAAAAATATTCGTAATTTTATGTAGTATTTTATTATGATTTTTAATTTATTTTATGAGGTGTATTTTTATAAGTTTGCTTTTTAACCCTATATAGGTATAATACCTATGTATTTAAGTATTTAATTTTTATTTTGTGTATTTTAATTTTATTATTTTTATTTATTATTTTCTAAAATTATAAGATACTTTTATGTACATAAATATATTTTTATTTTATTTTTCTGATTTATTTTTGTATATTTAATAAAATGTAAGAGTGTTTTTGTACAGGTATAGGTATAGGCAGTATACCTATGTACTCTTTATACAAGTATTTTTATTTGTATTTTTATTTAGATTTTTATTCTTATTTTAATGTACATAATTATTATAAATAATATATACAACATTATAAAAATATAAAAATATAAAAATAATAAATAAATAATAAATTGAATATTTTAATTAGTATAGCTATACAACAGAGGTCCAAAACTCAACTTTCAAACCGTAGCTCCGCCAAATGCAAAACCACCGCCATTAAATAGCTTATTTTCTTCTATATACAATTAAAGGTGAGTATGATGCATTTGGAGTTGTCAGTTGTGAGATACGGGTCTGGGAAGTTGGGATTCTGGATTCTTATTCAGACCATAACTTTTTATCAGTACATTATTTTTCTGTGAAATAAATTTTGTATTTTTCTTTATAAAATTATCTACAACTTTCATATACAAAGTTTCTTTATTTGATGTATAAAAAGTGGAACCAAAAATAGGTCCCAAAATGAATAAAGAATGAATAAAATGTATAGGTAGTTTATCTGTATTTCTGACCTTATCTCCCCCTACTTTATTCCTTGTCGACCTATTCATCAAGATGCGTAGGTCTCGGGGGTTTTGGGTCATAAAATATTTACAATATTTTATTCTTTTTCTTTTCTTTATTTATTATATAATTTGGGCCTTAATTACAGTATTTTATACACTAATATGATGCACATGCATGAATGCTAAAATAATGATTTTAAGGCTATTTACAAGCATTTGCTAGGGTTTTTAGTGCCAAAAGGATAGAATAAAGATGATGAAATGTGGATTCATCAGTTACTAAATAGTCCAGGGACTTAAGTTTATTGCAATTAGGTCCCTGTATGCCCAGGTCACGTGTTTGGCGCGTGAGTTCTTGGGGAAATTGCACCGGACCCCCTGGAACTTCTATTAATTGCGTACAGGTCCCTATGCACTGTACCTTTATGTTTTATTTTAATAAAATAGCAAACCTACTCCGAATTTGATGAAAATTGGATACATGGCTCCTGCCATAGTGTAAAATTTTCTTTAAATTTTGGAGACATTTTTGATTGTTTTTGATATTTTTAAAAATTCAAAAAACCCACATTTTCTTTACTGTCTAGCTTTAAAAATCACAAAAAAATATTAAAACAACTTAAAAATTAAAAAAATATATATTTTATTTTCTTTGTGTTGTTTGATTTTCTGACCAATTTTGGTCATTTTTAGAATTATAAAACCTATAAAAATTACAAAAACCCTAAAAAACCATAAAAATTCTAATAATTAAAAGAAAAATCAAAAATTAATAATTCTAGTCCTAATTTTTCCTTATATTTTCTAGTTTACAGGAAAATTACCTTCAGACCTTAATAAGCCCATTTTGCATTTTAATTTGGCCCTCCAAGTCTGACTGGACAGTGCTTCTGTTTTCCAGCCTTGTTTGATTTTTATAAAATTCCCTAAAAATCAGAAAAACACCAAAAATTAACAAAAACATAAAAAAATATAAAAAATATAAAAACATTTTTGTTTGAATTTTTGAGTGATTTTTGAGTGATTAAATAATTATTTGTAGTTGGTTGTTTTATTGTTTTTCCATTTTCTTAATTAATTTAAAAATCCAAAAAAATATAAAAATTCTAAAAATCCACCAAAAAGCCTTTTCTTTTACTTTATTCTTATTTTAGACTACTTCGTAGGCCGCTAGGCCATCACATGCTCCCTGAGTCCGGCCCTGGTCGCTATACCAGGCTTATCTAATAGCCAGGACCGCTATTGTGTTTCTTTGATTTTTATTCTATTTTGGTGGTCTGCTTTACTTTTTCTTGATTGAGCCGAGGTTGCTATCGATCCGGGTCGCAACGACCCGAGTGTGATATTTTTACCTGATCTGGATTAGTAGAATTTTGGCTCATCACAATGGCTTCGTTGCTGGGGAGCACGGCTTAGTAGTCTTTTTAGTTTTCATTTTATTTTCTTTTTCTTTTTCGCGGGTTTCCGCGGCTCTTTCTGAGTTCGTAGCTTTTCGCGGCTTTTTATTTTTCCTTTATTTTTGTTTTATTTTCTTTTATTTTATTTTTGTGTTTATTTGTTTTGGCTTGTTTCTTTTTATTGCCATCTTTGCACAATACCCCTGCTTCATTTCATTTACTTTTCCTGCATTTATTTGATTATTTTATTTGGTATTTGACACTTGTCTGCTTTCTTGCGAGGGCCCGAGGACCGAGGCGGCGACTCTCAAGAAGCCAGCGCAACCGCGGGATTCGGAGGCGGCTCCCCTCTGCACGGAGCCGCAGGAGAGCGTGAGGAGCAGCTGAGTGGGAGAGGCTTAGATTAGGTTGTATTTCTGTCATTTGAATTGTTGTAATAATACAGGGACAGCAGAGCAGGACTTAGACTTTCTCGGGTCTGTTTCGCTGAGCACCGGTGTGCTCGGGGGACCCAGTAGCTAGTTGGTTTTCTTCGCGGCTTTTTACGCGGCTTTCTGTTTTTCGCTACCTTTTCCGGTTTCACGCGGTTTTTATCGAGACCCTAGCCTTAGGAATTTCTGCTGATTGTGACGTACTTAGTAGGATCCAAACACCTAATTATCTGCTTGTGCCTATAGTTCGCTAATTGGACCTACAAATAAAAAGTTAATAAAAATAGCTGAATTGCTTCCTTCGAGCCTACGTGCCACAGCCTGCCCTGCCAAGCGCTGCTCCAAAACCCGATTTGTCGGGAGGAGGAGGGGTAGACCGAGACCGGACCCTTTGCATCGAAGGCTGGTGACCAGCTAGATGATTCTTTCGTGTAGAAGTTGTTATTTAGGGACTCAGTTTTCCGCTTGCACCATTTAGGTAGTTTTATTTATGTCTTTCAATTCTGCACGGATCATATTGCATGTAGACTGCTGGAGTCAGGTACGCATCCCTTCCTCTGCATGCATCATTGATTTCATCGCGCATCAGCTTTTTCGACTTCTCCCCCTGTTTTTGACTTAATAACCAGGAGAACCGAAAAATTCGTTAGACGTTTTTGCTTTTATTGAAAAATACCTAAAAAGAAAAACAATAAAATTGGGACTGCTAATACTATTGACCCTAAAAGACACTTAACTTAAAAACTTGTCTTGGGGAGAGCAACCCCCTCATTGTCTGGTTTGATTGTGCGAGAGAGTGACCCCGAACACTAGGTAGAGCCCTCCGATACTCTTTTCGACTGATTACCGACTACTTCTGTGCGGGACAGTCGGTTGGGAAAGTATCGGGTATCCCAACAGGTCATGTAATCGCTCTGATATCTTGATTGTTCACCAAAATAAAAATTGACAAGATAAATTGACTGAGCCTTTACGGTCTTCAGCCCGTGTTGCGTTGGTGAACTGGGGGTTTGCTTGTGATCATAGTTTTTCCAGATCTCATCCGCCTTACTCGCCACATCAAGATGATGGGCAGACGATCTCTTAGGTAGCCTCTGGCTGCACCGCTTTCGGGCGCGTCTACCCGTTCATCTAGGTTGGTTCGCGAGAGCCGAGACCCGCTCTCCGAACCCGAGTATGATTCCACCCTGTTCCCCCTCGACCCCCTTTCTTTCGGTTCCGAGAGACCAGTGCCAGAGGAGAGACTATCAGATTTATCGGCACCTGAGTTTGGATCGTTTGATTTTGCAGAGACTATGGCCGGCAGTTCTGATGATCGCAGTATAGGTCCGCAGCCTGAGCATTTTGTTCTGGACCAGGGTGCGATCAACTCCACCCTGATCGCCTCCTTCGAGACGGTGCAGCAGCAGTTGAGGGATCAGGGAGCGTTTATGTTGGACATGAGGCGCGAGATGGAGGAGATGAGAGCAGAGAGAGAGCAGCGTAGAGATGGGCCGAGGATCCCAGATGAGGCAGCAGCCGCAGCCGCAGCGGCAGCCGCCGCGGCAGAGCAGCCGAGACCAATGCGGGAGTTGCACAACCCCGGATTGACACTGATGCATCACTGGGTTGTGCTACCAACCATCGTGGGGGACTTTAAGTTCCCCCCTAACACCTTGCAGCTCCTCCCCCATTTCCATGGGCTCGCCACAGAGGAGCCCCATCTCCACCTCCAGGAGTTTCTGATGATTTGCAGTACTGTCCACAACCGTCAGGTGGACCAGGACACGATACGGATGATTGCCTTCCCCTTCTCCTTGGCAGACAGAGCAGCCACCTGGCTGAAACATCTGGGGAAATTTGTCTACACTTGGGAGCAGCTCCGCACCGAGTACTTGCATAAGTACTATCCACTCGAGCGGACGAATGCCGCTAGAGCCCTGATCAGCAACTTCTCCATGCTCCCTAACGAGCAGTTTCACGAGGCATGGGAGAAGTTTTGAGAGCTGACCGACAGATGCCCGCACTACGACATTTCGAAGCTGAACCTTGTTCAGAGCTTTTTCAGAGGGCTGACACCAGAGCTTCAGGGCTTGGTGAACGCTTCTTGTGGCGGGTCTTACTTCGCCAAGGATCGCGACCAGGTCTGGGCCATCTACGAGGAGATGGCTGAGAACTACATGGTGATGTCCCAGACCCGGTTATACACTCAGGGTAGACCCCAGCAGCCACAGACCGTGCAGTACCAGAGGATAGCACGGGTTGACGCCGGTCCTTCCAGTTCGTCCGCGGTAGCAGCAGCACAGGCGAGTCATCAGCCGCGGACATGGGGATCATCAGCGAGAAGCTGGACCCGGATGGAGCTCATAGAGAAGAAGCAGTGCCAGGGCATCACTCAGATGGAGCAGATGGCACAGACTTTGAGTGACATGAAGACACAGCTCATGTGTCTCTAGGAGGCACAGACGGCTTCCCAGCCCCGTCTTCAGTCATGAGGTGATCCCGGCAGCAGCAGCAGCTCGTCCTAGCACTCCAGCTCCTACCAACAGCCTAGACAGGTTCATCTTGTACAGGCAGAGCCGTACCAGCAGCCGCAGCCCACCTACCAGTCACCACCATCTCCAGACTTGCAGATGGTGGTATACCAGCCGGATCAGCCTCTGGCAGTGCTCCTGCCACCCCAGTACGATGCAGAGCCGTTGATGGATGTCAACGGGATTTGGTATGACCGCCCCCAGCCCGGTATCCGACGAGACCATCCCGGATTCCGTTGGGGGACCGGAGGTGCCCAGACCCAGCAGCATCCATCAGGTCAGGGTGGCCAGTACGGCCATCAGAGGGATCACCAACCGCACCAGCCAGCAGCCCCAGTGTACCCACCACAGCAGCAGCAGTCGTCACGTATGGTCCTCGTCCCTATCAGCAGGGACAGTCTTGGAGGCGAGATCAGCCTCACTAGCAGCAACATCAGCCACACCCGTACCCCTCTCAACCAACAGCACCAGTACCAGCAACCTCATTACCAGAGAGGCTACTCGTCGGGCTCTCATGAGAGCCCCACCTTGGATGATATAGCCCGCCTTCTCACCGATCAGCAGGCTACTTTTCGACGGAGATGGACGAGTTCCGCCAGGAGATGCGGGACATCGTGAAGGGAAGGTTGCCATCCCTGCCCAGATTGAGCCGAATCCAACAACCTGAAGAGGAAATCTGAGCAGGTAGCTTGTACTGAGTATGCCACTCCTAGTGACACATTTGGTGATATGTCTACATACCTTTTTGATACTGATTTTGTCACACTTAGGAGCGGTAGGATGTTAGCAGGAGGCGCCTCGTCTGAGCGACATCATGAGGATACACCCAGGCGCCCGAGAGGAGGAGAGCGGTACTGAGGCCCGCTAGAGATGATGACGGTGGTACTGATGCCACCACGGATGCTGATCCACCTGCGGTACTGAGGCCGTCGTTTCACCAGTTGGAGGAGGTGGTACTGAGGCCACCCAAGATGCCGAGCCAGAGTGCGGTAATGACGCCGCGAGTCTTCCAGCCGATGGTGGTTACTGAGTCCACCCATGTTCATTCTGAGAGACCTGTTGTTTTTCCTACTCTACTGATGTATCTCGGAACACTTATGTGAATAAAGGAAAGGGTTTATTTTCTTCTGGTCCCACGTGGTGCATGATGTATGTGTGGATCCGGTCGTCGAACCGTCTAGACCCTTTCCTAGTCCTTCATTCTGAGAAGGACCCTGTGATCCCCTTCCCTAGAGCCCTTTCAGATGGGGAAGGGAAGAAAAAAGGAAATCCCAAAAAGAGAGAGCAGGAAGAGTTCAGCCAGCAGATGATAGATCGGTTTCACATACAGCTGGACTCTTCAGGAGGCTTTGCAGCACATCCCCCTTCTTCAGTGTTTCCCTTAGAGACAGGACTACAGTCAGGAGGAAGAGGAGGAACCACCACTCAGAGATCCATGTGCTGACGAAAGCCACTTGTTTCACGATCCAGAATTGTCTGCCGGCCAAGAGGCTAGATTTCGGAGCCCCATATGTCAGATGCCACATTAGAGAGCAGAGGTTCGACCGCACTCTATTGGACAGGGATCGTCGATCAACTTACTTCCGGCAGCCCTTCTCGACCGCCTCGAGTGGGGCACTCTTAGACAGAGCAGGACAGTCCTTCAGTTTGCTGATCGACATGTCAAGAGGCCGAAGGGTTGTTGCGAGACATTGTCGTCACGATTCAGGGCCTGCAATTCCCCGGGACTTCGTAGTTTGGACATGGAGATCCCTGATTCAGTGACCGATACCCCATCATTCTCGGTCATCCGTTCTTGGCCACAGCCAAGGTAATGACTGACCATGATAGCGGGAAGGTATAATTTCGCGTCGAGGGAGAAAGTGTACAAATAGAGAAGGTCGAGGACAACCGAGCCAGAGACAGATCATGCTCAGAGACCACTTCAGATACAGAGCAGATGACAGATGCTGGGCTAGACATCCACCAGGACTGTGACTTTGTGATCACAGATGACGAGGTAGTTTGGGCAGACCCAGCAGCACAGGCCATCCTCTCACTTTCAGATTCCGCTTATGCAGAGACGACAACAGAGGAGAGCTTAGAGAGCACATTCCTGGTCTAGGATACTTCAGAGGCAGCAGAGCCGGTTCTCGACCGCGACACTGATTTGTGTGATGTTAGTGGTACTGATGCCACCTTAGAGGATACAGATCCCTCGGAGTCAGATTCTGATTGGGCAGATTGTGAGGATTATATACCAGATCTGATTTCACATGAGCCGGAGATAGGGAGGAGGTAGATGCTGAGCAGAGCAGAGACAGTCCAGCAGGGCAGCCTTCTCCAGTTCTTGAGAGTAACAGAGAGTTTCAGTTCTCCCATGCAGATTTGGCAGTGTTCACGCAGATTTTTCAGAGGCCAGATCCACCAGCACCCAGTTGTCCAGAGCTGAAGCCGCTTCCTACATCGCTGAAGTATAGGTTCCTTGTGGGTGAGCATGAGATGTACCTAGTCATTATCTCCGCCGATTTGACTGGAGACCAAGAATCCCGTCTGATGGGGGTTCTTGAAAAGAACCGCAAGGCGATTGGATGGAGCGTAGCAGATCTCCAGGGGATAAGTCCGACCCTGTGATCCCACCATATCTATCTCGAGGATGAGGCAAAGCCATCGCGTGAGTTCCAGCGGCGGCTGAACCCAAATCTGAGAGAGGTTGTTATGAAGGAGATATCGAAATGGTGGAGCGCCGATTTTATCTACCCCATCTCCGACTCCAAGTGGGTCAGCCCTTTGCATGTGGTGCCTAAGAAGACGGGCATCACTACAGTGATCAGCGAGTCTGGAGAGGAGATTGCTACACGAGTACCCACTTCTTGGCGGGTCTGCGTTGACTACAGGAGACTCAACCAGGCCACCAAGAAGGATCATTTCCCCCTGCCCTTTATTGATCAGATCATTGAGAGACTGGCAGGGAAGAGCCACTACTATTTTCTGGATGGGTACTCGGGCTACAACCAGGTGGCCATCGCTCCCGAGGACCAGGACAAGACCACCTTTACCTGTCCCTTCGGCACATACGCCTTCCGACGCATGCCATTTGGGCTATGCAATGCCCCAGCGACCTTTCAGAGATGCATGATGTCGATCTTTTCGGACATGGTAGTGGAGTGCTTGGAGGTCTTCATGGATGATTTCTCGATTTACGACGACGGATTCGACTCCTGTCTTGACTGCCTAGACCGAGTCCTTCAGCGGTGTATAGAGGTTCACTTGGTGCTATCTTGGGAGAAGAGTCACTTCATGGTGACTCAAGGGACGGTGCCTGGCCATATCATCTCCAACAGGGGCATGGAGGTTGATCCGGCCAAGGTAGATGTCATTAGAAAACTCGCACCGCAGTCCAATTTGTGGCAGTTACGGTCATTCCTGGGGCACGTCGGTTTCTACCGATGATTCATTCATAATTTCAGCAGGATTGCCCGGCCGTTGACTGACCTTCTGACGAAAGGCACAGAGTTCCTTGTCGATGACAAGTGTCTTTCGTCCTTTGAGACTCTCAAGCATTGTGTTGTTGAGGCTCCTGTTCTTCAGCCGCCTGATTGGTCTCTCCCATTCGAGATCATGATGGATGCCTCCGATTTTACCGTGGGGGCGTGCTGGGACAGAGGAGGGATGGAGTCCCCTTTGCTATCCACTATGCTAGCCGCACATTGGATTCCGTGCAGCGAAACTACACAGTCACAGAGAAGGAGATGCTAGCCATAGTGTTCGCCCTAGATAAGTTCAGATCGTACATTATTGGATCTAGAGTGATCCTGTTTACTGATCATACCGCCATCAGGTACGTCAAGGCAAAGAAGGATGCCAAGGCCAGGCTGACTAGATGGATCCTTCTACTCCAGGAGTTCGACATTGAGATCAAGGATAAGCCTGGAGTCAAGAATGTGGTGGCAGATCATCTCTCCCGATTAGAGCATCTTGAGGTAACTGAGCAGATTCACCCGATTTGTGAGACCTTCCCAGATGAGGCGATCCTTGCTATCGCCTCTCTCCCGTGGTATGCCGATATTGTGAACTTTCTTGTTGCTAAGAAAGTCCCACAAGGTTGGCCCGGGCAGAGGCCTGAGACCTTCCTTGCGAAGGCCAAGTCCTACCACTGGGAGGATCCCATCCTTTACCACGAAGGAGGGGATAGCGTCTGGTGTAGGTGCATTCCTCAGGAGGAGCACCATAGCATCCTCACTTATTGCCACCAGCTTGAGGCACGAGGACATCACTCTGGGAGGAGAACGGCACAGAAAGTGCTCTAATCCGGCTTGTGGTGGCCTACCCTCTTCAAGGACTCTGATGAGTTCGTGAAGAGGTGTACTGACTGTCAGAGGATGGGCACCTATGGACAGCGTGATATGATGCCGATGCAGCCCATTCACTTATGTGAGGTTTTTGACGCATGGGGCATTGATTTCATGGGTCCATTCCCTAAGAGTCAGGGATTTGAGTAAATTCTGTTGGCCGTCGATTATGTGAGTCGTTGGGTTTGAGGCCATCCCCGCCCGAACCGCTGATGCCAGGACAGTTTGCAGATTTTTGAGCAAGCACATCATTACACGGTTCGGGGTACCTCGAGTATGATTTCAGATGGGGGGTCTCATTTCATCAACGACCAGGTGAAGGGCCCTTGCTAGCGAGTTCGGCATAGACCATCGAGTTGCCACTCCATACCATCCACAGACGAATGGTCTAGCCGAGGTGTCCAACAGGGAGAACAAGACTATTTTGTAGAAAGTCATCCGCCCTGACCGAAAGGATTGGTCACAGCTTTGGACTCGGTCTTGTGGGCATATAGGACGTCTTTCAAGACACCATTGGGCACATCTCCCTTTCACCTCGTATATGGAAAGTCATGCCATTTACCTGTAGAGCCGAGACATAGGTCACTTTGGGCAGTCACTGAGATACTTGTTAATCCAGATAGTGTAGGAGACCAGAGGAGGGCAGAGTTAGCAGCCTTGGAGGAGCTTAGAGATACCGCCTTCTCGAACAGCCTACGGTACAAGGAGAGAGTGAAGGAGTGGCATGATTCTCATATCAGCCACAAGCATTTTGAGCCTGGACAGAGAGTATGGTTGTTTGATGCTAGGCTTCGTTTATTTCCAGGGAAGCTACAGAGCAAATGGAAGGGACCTTATCTTGTGAGAAGGTACACGACAATGGTAGCATTGATATATCGAGTTGTCTTCTGAGAGTACCTTTCGAGTGAACGACCAGCGGCTCAAGCCATTTTTAGATCATGAGCCGCGGGTCGTTGATGTTGCCCCTATTCATTTTGCGTGAGATGTGGTCTTTTGACTCACATCTATTGCATCTCACGCCTGATTATCATTGTTCCTCCGACCTGTATAGATCCAGATGTCCATATCATTCCATTCTTTAGTCCCACATCCCGTTTGTCATCTTTGATTATGCTATATTTAGGGTGTACTTTACCCTAAGTATAGGGGGGATGCAGGACCTTTGAGTATTTCTTTTGATTCTTTGTACCCCTGTTTTGCTGCCTATACTTAGGGATATTTTACCCTAAGTATAGGGGGGGTAGACCCTGTACATTCTTCACTCAGCTTTCCCTTTGTGTACAGCCTGCTATACTTAGGATTACTTGATCCTAAGTATAGGGGGAAAAGCGAGACCCTTTTGATTTTCTATTCATTCTTCTTTGTATATAGCCTTTCTTTTCACTTCCCTATACATAGCACGAGTTATGTCTTCTTCATCGCTCTTGACTCTGAGGACATCGTTCGAGCTAAGTATAGGGGGTGTATATATTTCAAATATACTTTAGCCATAACTCGTACTTTGTGTGAGTGTGTTAATAAATAAAATGGCTAAAAACCTAAAACCACAAAAATTAAAAATTTTCCTGTTAATAAACATTCTTTTATTGCACATACATAGCTAGTGTACAAATTATTTTTGATAAAAATGTTTTCAAAAACTTTTTGTGTAAAGTTTGTGTAAATATTTTCATATCAAAATTATGTATATAGTACAAAATTTTTCCAAAATGTTTTGAAAATCAAAAGTTTGCAAAAATCTTGTGTAAATGTGTGTAAATATTTTTGCAAACTTGCATTCACGCATACATCCATTCATGATTTCAAAACATTTTTCAAAAATTTTGCATGATTGTAAATATTGTGTAAATAGCATCTTTGTATATATGTATATAGTTTTCTGGATTATAGTTGACATTTAAACTAGCCTGGAATATTATTGGGAAATGGAGCTTGATTAAGATCTTAATCCACCTAACTCTAAGAGGAACCTTATAGGGCTTAGGTCTAAGGCTTTTCAGGGTCCATGGGGACTTAATTCTTTGAGTCCACTAGGCTATGATCACATGTCATCTCAATGAGCCTAAGTAGAGCACTTAACAACACACACATGACTCATATAGACAATGGCTTTACTTGGACCAGCACTTTGCACCGAGCTCTCTACGGATGAGGTGGTGAGGAGGCAGTCTTCCTTGACTTGGGGTAGCATATGAGGGTAGTACTTCTAGGCGGAACCTCTCTTCTTCTTCTAGTGAAGGAAGTGCGTCTCAACTTGGTCTGGTTGCCATGAGGTCTAACGACAGGAGTTGTGGGTTGCAATAATGCTTCAAAAGAGGGATAGTCTTACTGGCTCAAGAGGAAAACTCCTTGAATATATGCTGCACATGTATATGTTGTACAGATGCACTTGAAAAAAATGCAAAAAGAAAATAACTCCAAAAAAGTGTGGGTCTGATAGAAAATGATAATCCCACCGGAGTATGTATATAGTGCAAATAAGCAAAGCTTGAGATTCATGTCCCACCTTATGTAGCTTGCAACAGGGATACTTGGCTACACTGGTTGAGCTCCCAAGGATACATGGCTACACTGGCCATGGTCATTCTCTTCTTCCCCCTCTTCTTGAGCCGGTTGAACTTGAACTTAGAAGGGAATACCCCGCTCCTCGAGGAAAGAGTGGCCAGATTGGGGTCATAGAGTTACCTTGTTAGAGAGGGTTGTCAAGTTGCCATTTCTGAGGTGGAGAGCTTATACTTCACATCCACAGTAAAAGGAAAGATTCATGGTCTTCAGGGTTTGTGTTTGGTGACTTGTTCTGATCTGGATTATTGAGGAGTCTTGATTATAGATTGGTGGAACTTAGAGGCTGTTGAGTTTTAAACTTAGGTCCAAATAAGGTTCCGACACATTAATAATCCAAAGATCTGATCGAGCTCCATATCTCAATTTAATGAAGGCAAGTTTAATAATCAACCTTGATCCATGTACATTCTCCTCTTTTTCTTTTTCTTTCGCGTTTTCACTTCTTTTTCAAATAAGTGTTCTCTAAGGGACTAGCAAAGTTAAGTATAGGGGGTGATGAATACTCATTCATCACTCTTTATTCTTATATTTTAGCTACAAAAACCTTTGCAAATACATGTATATGTTTGTAAATACAAATAATTACCAAAAATCAATGCATTGTATAAAGTTTAATAATTAGCATGTTTTTGTGCAAAAATAAAAGAATAAAGAATTAAAAGAAAAAGACAGACATATTTAGAATAAATATTGAGCAACCTAATCCCAAGGGAGGGCTCAGCATGGGCCTGACCGCATAAAAACCAAAGTAGAGAGAGATATGGAGCTCATGTGTGTAAATATACCTGTAAATACAATAACAATATTTTCCTTTAAAAAATGAAATAAAATGGGCTTTTATATATATTTGTAAATATTTGTAAATATAAAATCCAAATAAAAATAGAAAAATTAAAAAGTAAATAAAAATATTCACTTGTACATATTCACCTTGTACATAGAACACATATCCCTATTTATTTAGCCTTGTAAATAGATAAATTAAAATCCCTAAAAATTTGTATATCTTCTATATTTTATGGTGTAAATAAATAAAATAAAGACTATAAAAATAAATATAAAATAAAAAGAACAAACTTAAAAACCAAAAAAAAGAACATTGTAAATATACCATGTATATAAATGTATATACCTATTTATTTTACCCTTGTAAATAAATAATAAAAATAAAAAAACACCTTTTTATTCCTAATTTTATGCTATAAATAAATAAAATATAAAATGGTAGTAAAAATGTATAAAAATAACTAATTAAAAATCAAAAATTAAAAATCAATAATGTGTATATACCTATATATAGCACTACGGTGTAAATACCTTATTTTTATTTCAAAAAATTAATTCAAAATCACAAAAAATAGAAAAAAAATAAAATAAACATTTTTCATGTTTTGAGTTTTTAATAATTCGACCATTTATAATTTTATTTCGAATTTTTTAAATCTTTCTGACATGGCCTGCTCTGATTGGTCCACGGGGGACGTTGACCCCCCAGTCAACTCCCCCCCTTGGACCACTTCCCACGGGTCCATGACGCCCGACCCGACTTCGCCGAATTTTTGCGTCATGACCCGACCACCAAATCCGATATTCCCGGGCGCTACTTCTTCCTCGTGTATCCGAGATCCTCGCCCGGTTGTTGGCATTGGGATCCGCGCCTCACCGTGCCCTGCCTGACCTGTTCTTGCCGGACCCGCACTCATATATAATCCGAGCTCCGCCTCCATTTTCTCGCATCTTTGGCTCATTCATTCTCCACCCCAGGTCCTCCATCATCTCCGCCTGAGTGACAGCAATCGGCCGGTGGTGTCACAGCGAGGAAGGAGCATGTAGACCATCAATCCGGCAATGTTGCGCCGACGTGCGCCGCCCAGAGGTGGTGCTCGAGCCTCGGGCATCGACGGCCCTCGAGGATAGGACCTGGAGCATCCCCAGCTCTTCCACAGTCGATTCCATTCAGTAGGTAGCCCTCTTTCTTCTTCTGCTTAGCTAATTTTGCTTTTCGCCCAATTCGCTATGTCGCTGACGACCTTTGATTCCGACCACCCTCGCCCACATTTCGATCATCGGAATCGCCCACCACCTTCGCCGTTCCCCCGCGCACGTTCTTCGCCCATCCATTCACCCCAGTTCGCACAGGAACTGGGTATCGAGCTTCCTCGTTGTCGCTCCGCCGGAGCTCGTTCGCCCCGCCGCACTGTTCACCTTCACCACCCCTAACCGGGTCGAGGCACTTTGCCCTCAACCCAGGAGTGTGTTGCGTCGCTTTGCAGGTCCAGAGGAGCCCATATGAGGGCTCGACATTCAGGCGCAGCAGCTCAGCCTCCGCCGGTGTCGCCTGAGCTCTCCGGAGCTCCGTTGCGTCATCGGAGGAGCCCATTAGACGCGGGAGGCCCAGGCGAACCTTCTCCGATCTTCAGCAGCCTCCGAGGAGGTCTCCAGCTCCCACACGAGCCCGGCGAAACTCGTCGGCGTCCAGTTCATCGAGCATCCTCCCCGACCGTCCGATTGCCTTCCAGATCCAGATCATTCACGGACCGTCCGATCAAGGTTAAGAGGAGGCCAGCAGCCATCGTTGGATCTCCACGTGGCCTCCTCTCAGCCCTCCATCCAGCTAAGGTGACCCAGCGTCCCTCGACCGTCGGATCTACACGTGGCGCGTCCCCAGCCGTAGGATAGGCGCCGAGGAGTCCTTTGCTTAGCCGCGCCTCTTCTCCATCGTCTGATCCCCACGTGGCGTGCATCCGACCATCGACTTAAATAAAGGGTAATTTCTTCTTAGGTCCTTAGCTTTTTAGTTGTTAATCTTTAGTCCTGTAAATATTTTAGAACTTTTATTTTAGTTTGGTAATTTGCATAGAGGACCGTGTCATTTCTTGTATTTGCTTTTATACCCCTGTTTGTAGTGGAACACGTGCTTCGACACGTGTTGTGGTGAGATATTTGCATCTATAGACCGCATGTTTCAGGGTGTTAATGAATGAAAGTATGTTTTGATTAATTACAGAAATGCCCCTGTGAATGTTTTAATTGTGCATGTGCTATATATCGTGGGCTTTTTATACTTATGCCCCTGGACTTTTAGTACGTGTTACTAAATAGTCCAGGGACTTAAGTTTATTGCAATTAGGTCCCTGTGTGCCCAGGTCACGCGTTTGGCGCATGAGTTCTTGGAGAAATTGCACTAGACCCCCTGGAACTTCTATTAATTGCGTACAGGTCCCTATGCATTGTACCTTTGTGTTTGATTTTAATAAAATAGCAAACCTACTCCGAATTTGATGAAAATTGGACACATGGCTCCTGCCATGGTGTAAAATTTTATTTAAATTTTGGAGACATTTTTTGTTATTTTTGATATTTTAAAAATTCAAAAACCCACATTTTCTTTACTGTCTAGCTTTAAAAATCACAAAAAAAATATTAAAACAAATTTAAAACTTACAAAAAAATTATATATTGTTTGTTTTGTGTTGTTTGATTTTCTGACCAATTTTGGTCATTTTTAAATTTATAAAACCTATAAAAATTACAAAACCCCTAAAAACCCATAAAAATTCTAATAATTAAAAGAAAAATCAAAAATTAATAATTCCAATGCCTAATTTTTTCTTGTATTTTCTAGTTTACAGGAAAATTACCTTTCAGACCTTGATAGGGCCAATTTGTATTTTAATTTGGCCCTCCAAGTCTGATTGGACAGTGCTTCTGTTTTCCAGCCTTGTTTGATTTTTATAAAATTCCCTAAAAATCAGAAAAACACCAAAAATTAACCAAAAACATAAAAAAATATAAAAAATATAAAAACATTTTTGTTTGAATTTTTGGGTGATTTTTAAGTGATTAAATAATTGTTTGTAGTTGGTTGTTTTATTGTTTTTCCATTTTCTTAATTAATTTAAAAATCTAAAAAAATATAAAAATTCTAAAAATCCATCAAAAAGCCTTTTCTTTTACTTTATTCTTATTTTAGACTACTTCGTAGGCTGCAAGGCCATCACATGCTCCCTGAGTCCGACCCTGGTCGCTATACCAGGCTAATTTAATAGCCAGGACCGCTATTGTGTTTCTTTGATTTTTATTCTATTTTGGTGGTCTGCTTTACTTTTTCTTGATTGAGCCGAGGTTGCTATCGATCCGGGTCGCAACGACCCGAGTGTGATATTTTTACCTAATCCAATTAGTAGAATTTTGGCTCATAAGTGATCTTAAGAACCTTCCTTTTCTTTACCAGCCCTTTTATTTGTAAATCCAAGACTAACAAGCGATGTTGGGTTGTCAAACTCTCTCCAGGGATTACTTTGCAATCTTTACAACACAACCGATCTCTTCTCCTCAATGCAAAGTAATCTATCTGTGTTCTAGTTGAGCCACTCTTATAAGTAATTAAATGCTCCTCCCTCTTCTTGAAAAGAGTGTTCGATATGAAAAGATCATATGCAGTTACAAAATCTAGAATAACTTTTCCTTCTTCGTTTCTATCCCCAAAACCATGTCCTCCGTGCACACTTGCATACCCTGAAACATCTTTTCCCACATGTCCATTAAGATCTCCACCTATGCAAACCATCTCTCTTTGTGGGATTCCTTGTAAAATCTTATCCAGATCCTCCCAAAAAGCATGTTTAGTCCTTTCATCTAAACCAATTTGCGGTGCATAAACTGAGATGATATTCATAATTTCTTCTTCTAGCACCAACTTTAGCAAAATAATCTGATCCCCAAATCTTTGCACCTCAACCACACAATCCTTCAAATCTTTATGAACAACAACTCCAACACCGTTTCTGCCCTTATCTTTACCTGAATACCAAAGTTTAAAGCATGCTTTCTCGATCTCCCTTGCTTTCTCTCCAACCCGTTTAGTCTCTTGAAGACATAATATATGAATCTTCCTTCTTTCCATTGTATCCACTATCTCCATCAATTTTCCAGTTAAAATACCGATATTCCAACTACCAATCCGTAACTTCCTTTGCAATCTCTTTTGGACTAACTTCTTTACTCGCATGCGTCCATTATGCGAGAACCCTTGCAAATTTTGGCCTGCATCCGGGCGGTGATGCAGCGGAACTAGCTTATTTACTCGCATGTGTTCCTCATGCGAGAACCCTTGCAAATTTGGAACTACATCCAGGCTGCGATGTAGCGGCCCTTGCCAATTTTTCATTGCATTTGGGAAATTCAAATGAGACAGGGACTCACCAGTATTGTGGTGAGCCCTCAATCCCGCCCTTCTATCTTTGATCTCACGGTTGGATTTATTGACGTATTAATTAAATTAATTTAATGATTAGAAACCTATTTTGGTCATTTCATCACATTCTAAATATAGAATGTGACAACTATTTAACCTAATCCGGCACCTCCCTCCCTCTCTCTCCCTCCAGATTTGTCCTCTTCCTCTCTCTTGAGTGCAGCTCCTTCCTTCTTTCCTTGATCGAGGGCGGCGGCGGCATTCGTACAGGCAGCGGAGGAGGCATTATTGATGGTCGACGGAGCACCAAGCTCCTGGCAGAGGTTCTCCTCCATGCAAAGAGCTGGTGATGTTTCTTCTCCAATGAGGGCTCCTGGCGGATGGGTGGGGCTCCTGTGGTTGGCGGCAACAATGGAGAAGGAGGGTCGAGCTCGGTGGTGGTGCTGGCGGCGATGGCGAAGGGGCTTTCATCGAGGACAGTGAGGTTCCTCCAGGCGAAAGGGGGTCGATTAGTGGATGTGCAATGGTAATGCACGGATTTACATTGTGGTTAAATAATTTACATAATTGACCTTTCGATTTACATATTGATTCACTTTTTTACAAATCTCATTGTTGTTTTATTTTATTTTTACAGAGCTCTCCGCGAATTTTACAAAAGAGCGTGGTACAGTTACAAAAGGTCACATAAATTTTACAAAATGAATATATACGTTTACAAAAAAAGATCGGATTTTACAAAGAGGATAATTACTCTTACAAAAACTCATTGGAGTTTACAAAATGAATGTACCCATTTACAAAACGGAAATACCAATTTACAAATGAAAATGTGAAAAATAAAATCATTAACAAAATTATAAAAAGAACATACATTTTTACAAAAACTCATAGGCGTTTACAAAGATATGGTTTAACCCAATTCATTCGGCGCAAAATTAGAAAAAGACTAATAAATGTATGATTCAAAAATACCAAATGAAGAAAACATTAAATGGTAATTCAAATCCATTAAATGAAATTCGAATATACAAAAAAATGAGATGACCGAAATAACCTTTTGGATAATATTTTTGATGCCACCGTCAGATTGTGATCCACGAATCCGATTGATGGCTAACCACAATATTGGTGACACCCCATCTCATTTGAAGTGATCCCTATATATATATATATATAGAGAGAGAGAGAGAGGGGGGGGGGGAGTGATCCTATGAGAGCAAAAAAAGTCAGAGCATGAGAGTATGCTATCTGGACCACATAATTCTATCTTCTCTCTCCTGATTGAATCATGTGATCCAGAGTGCATGCTCTCATTCTCTCACAAGTTTTGACTCTTGTCGGATCACTCATCTCTCTCTCTCTCTCTCTCTCTATATATATATATATATGAGGTAAATGGGGTTGTCCCTTAGGGGAGCTAACTTGGCTCCCCCCGTGCCATTTTAAAAAAAATTGAAAATTTCTTCCGTCAATATTCATCACTATATCCCTATTTTATGCTATTAAAATTTTATGTAAAACAGAGACTCTTACGATCTCCATCCAGACAGTCATTTTTTAACGGTAACAGAATTGCTAAAAACGATGTTTTTGGATGGAGGTCGTATGAATCTCTGTTTCACGTGAAATTTGAATGACATAGTATATGTATATATTAATGAAAATCCACAGAAGAAAATTTCAAAAAAAATAAAAAAAACAGGTGAAATGGTGCGGGGGGGAGCTAAGTTAGCTCCCGCCTAGGGGGCAGCCCTATTTTACCTTATATATATGATATCTTTCAAATGAGACATGGTCCTTCCATTCATAAGGAAGGCCAGCAATCTCAGCCATCCGAATTTGATCTTGTGGTTTTTATTAATCACATATTAATATTATTTATAAATTAAGTAAAAAACCCATTTTCGTCTTTATACATTATCTAAATATAGTATGTAATTAATTCAATTATCTCCTCCATTACTGTCACCTTAATTGTGTATTCAAAATTAGAAACCTACGTGCCCGTGGTTCAAGAGGATCTTCCTGCAGCCGCCGCCTGTGCTGGAAGGAGGGATGTCGCCTGGAGCCAAGAGGATCTGGACGGTGATGGGGGTGCGGCTAGAGAGGAGGTGTTGCCAGGAGGAGATCGGAGGGGCGCAAACGAGATCTGCTTATTAGTATAGTTTGATTAGATTTGCTTTGGTTTGGGGGTCTCTGATTTTTTTTCTAAAACATGTTCATGCGTGCATGTAAATACAAAGTTGGCACGTAATATATACTTCGTGCTCTTGTTTTATCTTTACAATATTTGTTTGTCTCGAACACGGTAGATAAATTTCTCTTTTTTTCCTTAATGTCTGAATATTATTTATGGCAGCGGTATCCAAGGAGGGGGCGACACACGCCCTCCGATGATCGACGACAGGGTCGTAGTTGCGATGCTCCTTGAGCGGCGATCGATCGATCTTCAGGAACAACGGGCAGTGGCAATGATAGCGTGTGTATCATGGTGCTGAATGCACAAGGAGGCCATGCAACCATTATGTTTTACATATTTCATGTGTATTATACATTTTTTATGTTTATTATTACAATTGTGCTTTGTATTATACATTTTTTATGTGTAATTAAAATATCAATTGGATGTAAATGAAAATTTGTAGTTTTTATGTCTATTATATATTTTGGATGTGTGTGATACATTTTGAATGTGTATTATACATATTTTGATTATATTTTACTCATCGATTGAGCGTGAATGACTACAGCATTTTTAAAAAGAAGCATAAAAATTATATTCTACAAAGAACCATACAATCGTTACAAATAACCATGCTTTAATTTGCTAATATGAATTGTATTCTACAATAACCATACAATAAGGCTGAATTAATTTTGAAAGAACCACAGTAAATGCAAAAAACATACAATTGTTACAAAAGGAATTGCATATTCTACAAAAAGACACATTAGGATACAAACATTGCCCCACGTAATGTCCTGCAACGCAAAACTGGGCATTTTTTAAACATGGTATTGCGAAAATTATCAAAAATAAAATTAGCTAAATTTAGTATTTCGGAATATTAATTGACGTGCATAATTAATGCAAAAGTTGATGACCAAAATACCCTTTTGGGAAAATAAATTGATGATACCGTTAGATTTGAATCTAACGGCTACGATCGTTGGCCTTCCTTAAGGATGGAAGGACCAAGTTCTATTTGAAAGGTGCCCTATATATATATATATATATATATATATATATATATATATATAGACACACACACACATACATACATGCATACATACATACATACATACATATATATATATATATATGTATATGTATGTATGTATGTATATTTGAGAAGCAAGAGGGTGAAGTCCCAAGGCAGGACCCACCGCAAAAATTATATTAAAATCAGATCAAGAGAGATACATTATCTAGAAGACCATAGCCGATAAAGGGAGAGGCATAAGGCAATTACATTTTTAGAATAAAACCTCTAGTTGTTAAATACTAGATCATTCCTTCCTCCCCAAATAGACCATAATGTTGCAAAAGGAAGAGCACAGTCATCCATCGAGTTGCCCCCAAGCGACATTGTCATCCTCCAGAAATCAGACTCGCCACAGATAGAGGCTCACGGCGTCCCCACCTCCTTCCATACTTGAAGAGACAAGGGACACTTAAAGAAAATATGTTCACCGTCCTCCAGATGCTCGCCACATCTATCACAGCTCGTGTCGGCTATCCTAAACAATCTTTCCCTTCTCGCTTTGTTACAAATCCTGCCCCTCCTGAGACACCAGAGGAACACTTTGACTCTGCTAGGGATCTTTATAGCCCAAATAATCTTCATGTCCTGACTCACATCTGAATCGACGAAATCCGAGCTCCCCAGAACATGTCATAGGCCCTCTTCACCGAGAATATGCCCCCCTCCCAAATAAAATGATCCCTCCCCTACGTAATACAGGACGGGGATGGCATCTCCACTCTCAGCCTTGTTAGATCCTCCACCCTTTGCTCTGGGATGACCAAAAAGAACCGAGGATCCCACGACTCAGAGTCACAAGCATCCGTAACAGAACACCCTTTGTCTACCGCCAAAGCAAAAAGTCTGGGGAACCTAGCGCTATGGATCCCCTCGTCGGTCCAGTAATCCTACCAGAATCTGAAAATCTCCCCGGACCCTACCTTAGGCGTCAATCTCTCCTGCAACATCGGCAGGATGTCTCGAATACCGCTCCAAAGCGATGATTCAAACCTTATTCTCCTAGCCTCAAGAGAGCCACCAACTCCATATATATTACAAAGTAACCTGATGACCAAACTGCCATTGTTGCCCCAGATCTGCATCACCCACTTGGCCAGAAGGGCCTTATTCATACTGCAAATATCTCTAACACCCAGTCCTCCCTTGCTTTTCTTCTGTGTGATCTCCTCCCATCGAACAAGGTGAATGCTAGTTTGTAAACTGAATTTTCAAAAATTTTATTTAAAAAATGAAACAAAATTTTGCAAACATTTGAAAAAAGATTTTTACAAAGGTTTGAAAACATTTCACAAAAAGTTTTCCAAATAATTTTTAAAAGATTTTTCAAAATATTTTACAACCATTTTTCAAATCTTTTTTTAAAATATTTTTAAACAAGTTTATTAATCATATTTATAAATGAATTTTGAAAATTTTTACACATAAGTAGGGTATGTTCTTTACAGTTAATTAATTTTTTATCTTTACCCAATATAGTATTTTAGTAATATTATTAAAAATACGAAAGTACAAGTTATGGATAAAGTATATACAACGTATATATGATCCCCTATACGTAGCTTGAGCTATGATCTCATAGTGATCAAAAGAAAAAGGAAGACATAACTCGTGTTGAGTATAGGAAAGTCTATACTACAATGACTAAAACAATGAGATGTTGGTCATCCCCCCTATACTTAGGATCAACTAATCCTAAGTATAGCAGACTATATACAAATATGTATCATCGAGGATCAGAATTTATAAAATCAAATGGCTCAGCTTGTCCCCTTACACTTAGGGTGAAATATCCCTGATAGATAGAATATCAAAAAGTTGAGAGATAAGCGAGGGAATGAATAATGAATAACCCGAATACACTCACCCCTTATACTTTGGATAAAGCATATCCTACGTATAGCACATATGAATGATATGAGTGGAATACAAATAAATATAATAATCTGAAAATTGACATGAAACGAAGAAAAGAAGAAAATCAATCAAAGATTATATAGGTTCCATTGTCTGGCTCTACCGATGCTGTAATTGTGAATTCTTCATTAAATACAATATAATGGCCATGAATGTATTGTGCTCCAGATTTGGCTTTAGCAACTAATCGTTGACAATGAATGGTTGTGCGTCAGCTGATAATTTTGGTATCAAGATACTTCCATTGTCAAGCACAATTCTCACGATGTAAGGCCCTGTCCATTTACTTTTCACTTTGCTCGGGAATAGCTTCAACTTTGTGTCAAATAGACAGACTTTTTATCCAGGTTAAAAGGTCTTTCATCTGATGTGCCAGTCCTGCCAGCGTTTGACCTTCTCTTTGTACATCAAGTTGCTATCGTACGTGTAGTTTCTAAATTTTAGGAGCTTGTTCATATCAGTCATTCTCTTCTGACCACCTTTTTGTTAGTGAAGGTTACAGATATTTACTGCCTAGAGTCATTTATGAATTAATTCCATGAGTAGTTAGCAAGACTTTCCATAGAGAACACAGTAGGGTGACATGCCCAAGGAGACTTGTAACGGTTCTGTAAGACCAAAGAATTGAATCCATAAGTTGTTGTTGATAAGCCCTCGGTCGGTTTTCTAATCAAACAAAATGTGTGGTCGTTGAGGTGACCTACTACGAGGGACAAATCCGACAACAATCAACCCACACAAAATAATGAAAGCATTAAAGTGAAGTGAGTTAAAAATTATTATAACTCGACAATAGATATATAGTGATAAACAGTAGAGTGTCAAACACAGGAAGCAAAAGGGAGTGAAGAGAAAATGAGTAGCATACTCAGGTGTTTTTGTGTGTTTTTGGCTTTTTATGATTTTTGTGGGTTTTTAAATTTATTTAATTTTATGGTATTTTTAACATTTATATATTTTTTGTGTTTTTACTTTTATAATTTTTAATTTCTTTTTTAGATTTTTTCCGATTTTTAATTTCTTTTTATTTTTAAAAGATATAATATATATAATAATATTTATAATGTAAGTGATGTATATATTATATATAATGAATATAAAAATTCAATAAATAAAAATAGGAACAATCCTTTTTTTAATTTCTTTTTATTTTTAAAAGATATAATATATATAATAATATTTATAATGTAAGTGATGTATATATTATATATAATGAATATAAAAATTTAATAAATAAAAATAGGAACAATCGTTTTTTTAATTTCTTTTTATTTTTAAAAGATATAATATATATAATAATATTTATAATGTAAGTGATGTATATACTATATATAATGAATATAAAAATTCAATAAATAAAAATAGGAACAATCAATTTTTTATAAATGTTTTAAAATTGATTTAAGGTATTTATAACTCATGATATAAGTATATATGTGTATATATACTATATAGGTTTTTATATTTATAACTATAGATATTAATACTCAAAAAATATTGAATAAATTGTTTTTGTTTTTTAGATATTTTTATATATTTTTTTAGAGTTTTCTTTTAAGTTTTTTTCTAATTGTTGGGTATTATTAAAGTCCAAAGTATTCCAAAACAAGGAGTTAATACAACAACAACAACAAAGCCTTTTCCCACAATTAAGTAGGGTCGGCTACATGGATTCTTCGCCTCCATTCAGATCTATCTTGGGTCAATCCCGGGCTTATATCCACAAAACAAAGATCCCTTTGTATGGTCTCTTTCCAACACTTCTTGGGTCGTCCCTACCCTCTCTTAGTTGGCTCAACATCCCAACACTCGCATCTCCTAACTGGTGCATCAGCTGATCTTCTTTGCAAATGACCAAACCATCTTATGCGATTTTCTCGCATCTTATCCTCGATTGGAGCAACACCAACTTTCTTTCCGATTGCATCATTTTGAATCCGATCTTTACGTGTGTGTCCAAACATTCACCTTAGCATTTTCATTTCTGCTACAGCCATTCTCTGCACATGTCTATGGCTCACATGCCAACATTCAGATCCATAAAGCATAGCAGGTCTCACATCTGCTTTGTAAAATAAGGAGTTAATAAATAGGCAAAATTAGTTTTAGATTAAAAATAGATAAAAGGTTTAAAATTTCCTAAAACTTTTTTTGATATGCAGTACTATGCATATGGAAAAAAATAGAGAAAATATATATTTTTGGAACTTTTGAGAATATTTTCTAACATTTTTTAGAGTTAGAAGGGTTTTTCAATTTTTAAGATTTTCTTTTTATATGTTTTTTGTGATCTTGGTTCTGGATTACAAAATAGAGTAATAAATATACCCTTTTGATACTTTTAAAAATGATTTTATAATTTTTTAATTTTTTATAACTACATAGTGAATAAATAACTCCAATGTGATTTTTATTAAATTGAAAAATACATGGAAATGCTAGATAAAAAATGTGGAAATCCTCATAATAATATCACATATTCACACACATGTTTCCATAACTTTTGGAGCAATGGAGCTATTTAAACAATATCGAGATGCATAAATAAAATAAGATAATATGGTATGGGTATATTTGTAATAAAAATATAGTCTGAGGTCCTCTATGAAAATATCCCAAAAATATTACAGTAATATAGGAAATTTTCATACTAAATGAAATAAACTAAAGCTGCAAGGGCTTTCCTGCAAAATTCCCACATACATAGGACGCCACGTGATGTGACTTGTAGACCACAATGCAATAAGCAAAAAGTTCTAGGATCTAAGTGCAAATATTCCAATATTTTTACAAAGCAAAGGGAAGTTTAAAATACTAAAATGTACATGCCAAAAAGGGGGGTCTTCATGCAAATGCCCATAAACGCACTGACCAATAGCCGGATGACAATGACTTAACCATGTGTCGCTGCTCAGATAGTCGATACCCCTTTGTTGGATGACGCTTAAGATTAAATCCTAGGATCCGATGGTCGAATGTACGCCCATCCAATGGCTACTATGCTCTTGGAAGAACTGTTCTTGATCGAACGGTTCTAGGGATGTATGGAGGAACACCTCAAGAACCACTCCTCGTTGAGTTTCGATCTTCTTCTCCTTGCAGCCCGACCTCTGTTTGTTGCTCTGATTGTTTCAAATAGTTCTTGGATCCATTCCACACATGTAGGCAAACTCAAAGGTATATAGGTCCCATCGATGCGGACGTGGAGCATCTGACGAGTTTAGCAGCCTGGAGCTGCTCAGATGCCTTCGATTCTTGCTTCACTAGGTCTGCCACACCTTCGTTCCTGCATGAAAATCTTCCTTTGCTTGAAAGGGATGCTCTCGACCAGCAGATGAAGTGTATGAGCACGTGGTGGTGGATGGTGGCAGAACTACTGATGATGGAGGAGGTAGAGCTCTGATTCGCTAGATCCTTACAGGATCTGGGTTGAAAATATGGGGGTTTTGTGGAGAAGGCATCGGTGAAGGATTTGAGGTGATTTGTTGGGTCAAAACAAATGGGGAATTACGTTGATTTGGGACCGGAGCACGAAGCTCCAATGAATGATGAAATCGGAAATTAGCCTAAACTAAGACCTAAGTACTTAAAATAAAACCTTATCTAAGATGCGGGAAAAAATTACGAAATAAAAATCAAAGTCTATCAGCTCTTACCTATGTATGCACAAAGCAGAGGCTTCCACTTGAATCTTGCTTCAGGCGATGGTGGACCACCTCTTCTAGCCACTCTTCTCCACGCCAACACCTCCACAATACATCTTCTAGCACCAAGGCTCTCTAGTGATATGAAAATTAGGGGTTATGAGAGCTAAAATGGGAACAAAAACAAATTGAAGGTTTATCTTGTTTATCCAGACAAGGTGGAGATGATGTTTTTTGAAGGGGATCTCGATCGATTTGATGAAGATCGTGTGAATATGAAGATAAGGTAAGAATCGCGGAGGTCAGACCTTCAGAAGTGGTTCAAGGCATGATGCTTTTTATCATTAGGGCCTACAGAAAAATGGACAGAAGTTAGGGACTCGAGGCGCCAGACAGATCAGAAGTAGTAGATGGGGTAATTGACCTGGGGTCAACACAAGAAAGAATTTGGTTGGTCCACGTGGACCAACCAAAAAATAGGGGTAAGAATTCCTTAATTAAATCAATTAAAAATAACAATTACTTTATTATTTTTTATCGAAACATGAAAAATAATTGTTAATTTACTTAGTATTTTATTATGAATTTTATTTATTTTTACGAGTTGACTTATTAGGTGTTAATTTTCACATGTACAATTATAGGTATACTTACCTATATGAAATGTATTTAATTTTAATTGTGTAATTTATATTTTATTATTTATATACATAAATTTTATATTTTTAAATTATTTAAATACACCTTTAGATATTTTTATTGTGTTTTTTGAGTTTAATTATGTACTTAGATAATTAGGTATTTTTATTATGTCGGTCTAATTCATCTATGTATTGAAGTATGTTATTTAGTTTACATTAATTTTGATGGTTTTATTTTATTGTCATCATATACATGTATTTTTAATACTATTTACAATTATATAAAATTACAAGAAAGTAAAAAATATAAAGAATAAATATAGTAATTACTATATTATAGATATATTGCACAATGAGGTTCCAAAAGCCAACTTTTGCATCTTAAATCCAAATTAAATAAAACCACATTCATTAAATAGGTAATTTTATTTAATGAACAATAAAGATAAGTTTGATGTATTTTGAGTTTGTATGGAGAAGATAGCTGTATGTAAAGATTTGTTTGCAGTTTTTTATTCTGTATGTCCCGAGCACACAATGCATTATTTTTGAATGAAATCAATTTTGTATTTTTCGTTGTATTGTTATGTACAATGTTCGTTTGAGAGCTTATTGATTTGAGGTGTAAAAATAAGAAAATAAAAAAGGTCTCAAAAGGCCAATTATTGTCAAGTAAAATTAGGATTTTCAAGTGTTTTATGTATAGTTTTTCTGCCCTATCTCCCCCTACTTAATTCCTTGTCGACTAAGTCAAGTCTCGGAGTCTAAGGTCACTCAGTCTCTTTGATACAATTTTTTCCTTTTCTTTTCTTTCCTTTTTCTTTTATTTTGGTATTAAATACAATATTTATACATCAATTAATGAGTGTTATTTTGGACAAATTAATGATATATACATGCATTCAGCCAGGGATTTAAGGCTAAAATAAAAGGTGATGAAATGGAGATTTATTACCCCATATACTTGCCTTTGCTAGCCTCTAGCAAACACTTATGCTAATAAATGCAAAAAAAATAAAGAAAAGAAAGAGAATGAATTTGCATTGATTTTAAATTTTAAACTTATTCTCGTAAAATTAAAGTTTGGAGCTCAGTCGAACCTTCAGTTTTTTAAGATTGATCGAAAACTTATTGAAGAAGACTAAAAACACAACAACCTCTAAGAATGACAAAACTCTGCCCTAGTCTCCTCAAAAGCCAGGTCAAAACAAGTCAATGTCAATCACAGTTCCTTACAACTATGAGTCTATCTTGTACAGTATTAATGATATGCAGCTCCTCTTGGTTGAAGTAGTAAAGAGACAATTTTCTCCAACATGGTGACCTTAATTCCCTAATCCAGCAACTCTTTTCTCGAGAAGCGGGGTATTCCCTTTTAAGTTCAAGTACAACTGGCTCAAGAAGAGGATATAGAGAAGAGAGTGGATGGTAGCCAGTCTAGCTACCTATCTTGGGATGCTTGACTAGTGTAGCCAAGTGATCCAGCTGCAGGCTCACATGAATCTTTAACTTTGAAGCACAAGCTTGCCTTTTAAATACATGCTCCAATAAGGATTTTATTTTCCTTTGATTTTTGCTCACATTTTTTTAGGAATTTTTTATTTTTCACCGTTTTTCAATATTATTTACAACAACATTTACATAAGGAGTTCTTCCTCTTGAGTCATTAGACTATCCCTCTTTTGAAGCATTATTGTAACCAACTGCATTCTATCCTTGGACCTCGCCATTACTAGAATGGACACCGAAATTTGACTTTGTATGTTTCCATTCACTTGTATTCACTTGTTCTCATGCCGACAAATCCAACCCTATACCACTTCAAATAAGTTGAGAAAAGTGTAAAGTGTAAAGTGCATGTGTAAATTCTTGCTAGTCGACTAGAGTCATGCATGAATTTTGTTATACTTAGGCATACAAGATGACACCAAACATAGTCTTGTGGTCTCAAAGAGTTAAGTCTAGCAGACCTGAAGTGCCTCATATCTAGTTCCTCTAAGGTTCCTATGATTAAGTGGATTAAGGTATAACCAAGCTCCAATCTTCGGATTTTATTTAGACTAGTTCAATTGTCATTATCAATCTAAAAAATGCAAATGCAATGCAGTGAAAATAAAATCTTTTTATTATTTTGAACTTTTTATGGATTTTTGAAAAGATTTTACAAATTTTTATATAGCTTAGAAAATATTTTACAAATTTTTATAATCTTGCAAATTTTTAATTTTATGTATACACGGGAGTGCATCAATGTTTACAAAATTGGGTGAAGAATTTACACTTAGAAACTTGTATAAGTGATGTTTGTCGTAGATACATGATTTATAAAGAATTATGTATAGGGTTCTCAAAATAATTTCAAAATGTTTTAAAAAATATTTTGAAACTTTATTTTGCAAATAATTTTTATAAATAATCTTTTCAAACATTTACAAAATTTGAAAATCATTTTACAAAGATTTTTCAGATAGTACGCACCGATTTTTCAATATATTTTTACAACCATTTTCCAAATCATTTGCAAGTAGATTTTCAAGATATTTTATTCAAATAAAAGAAATTTTTACAAACAAAATATTCTTACAAAGGTTTGAAAACATTTTTAAAAAAAAGTTTTCCAAACGATTTCAAGAGGGTTTTCAAAGATTTTCTAACCATTTTTCAAATCATTTTGCAAAACATTTTTGACTGGATTTATTAATCAATATATACGAAGAATTTTTAAGAATAGTTATACTTATTTATGCGGGTTTATTCTTTACAATTTCTTAATTGTATATCCTTATTCATATAGTATTTTAGCCATATTGTTCAAAAATACGTAAGTATGAGTTATGGCTAAAGTATACACAACATATATATGATCTCCCTATACTTAGATTGATCTATGTCCTCAAAGCGATCAAAGAGAGAGGGAATTCATAACTCATGATTCATATAGGAAAGTCTATACAACAACGATTAAAAGAATAAGAAGTCAACCTGATCGATCAAGAATTACCCTACTTAATTTATGTGAATTATCATTTCAAATAATGATGTGTCGTTGTAAGGAGGCCGGGTAATCAGAACAATCAAGAAAATAATCACTTAATTATTTAATACAATTTTAATCGAAGCGATTCTATGTTTTTTAGCCTAGGCATGTTCCAGGGTCGATCTCGAGAAGGCAAGGAACAACCTCGGCAATGTCTATCAAATTTCATGTGTGATTTTCGAGGTAGATATTTTTTGTATTTTTGTTGCAATTTTGAATGCAAAAGCAAATGTGGCCAATTTTAGGGACTAAAATGTAATTTTCAGTTAAACATAGTCCAAAAACTATGAAACTTGGCCAATATGTTTATTTATCATGGCCATTGAAAGAAATACAAATCAATTTCCACCATTAGATTTGTGTTGCCCATGGATTGAGATCCATGAACTCCCAAAATATTATAAAGGAAGAGGCAACCCTAGCTCTTCTTTTTACAACAATTGCAAGTGCTCTCTCCCTCTCTCATTCATCACACATGCCCACCCTCTCTCTCTAGAATGGTCGTCCACTATAAATCTTAGAGAGGATCGTTGTCGTCGCCACATTGTTGTGCCGCAGCTTCGACCGATCGTGGATCTCCGTCTCCTTCGGTGTGCCTCTCTCGTGGAGAAGACATCGGATCTCATAAGACGAGATCAGAGGATTCATCGCTTGGATCAATAACTAGGATTGCAAGAAGTATGAGCTTCATCCCCTCACTCGCAAGCATCTCCTCCATTGGATCGGACTTGAGACAAGAGGTCTCTTACGTTAGAGACAACGATCGCAACCACACTTCAAAAGGTATTCCTATATCTTTGTGGTTTAGATGAAACGATCCGAGTAGTGTTCTCAGCTTATGTGGTTTCATCGATTTAAAATTTTTAAATTCCGCTACCCTGAGCAACTAGTGCGACTAGTTACTCCCGATCGCATACGATATGATCTCCATGCTTCCGTATTATGCTTAAGGTTCTTTCCATAACCTTCAGTGCTATGTTAGCCTCTAATATTGTAACGTACTCTCTATGGACAATGCTCTTTCTTTCACACCAAAAGCATGATGCACTAGAAAGAGGAGGGTTGTCGACGCAGCACCCAAGAGGAGCTCGAGGAGCTTCACTGGATCTTCCTCCACCTCTGCCTCCAACAGTAGAGCTCAGACACCTCACGTAACATCCACCATTGGATCTCCTCGGTCCAACGATCTCCAAGAGCTCCCTACATGTTGATGTTGAATCCAGCCCCTTTGCATAGCGATCGTCCACCAGTGAAGGGGAGTCCATCTAATTGCCTCCAACTGCTTCATCATCAGCATCCACCCTCTCCTTGATTTAAACCGTTGGATCACATCGATCCAATGTATCTGGATCGTAACCCATGCTAGCCTATACACTAGTCAGCTCAGACCCCTGTGCATCACCGATGAGCCTCCTCTGCATGCCATGTAGCGCCTAGGGTCAGTCTCCTTTACCCCTCACATGCATCACCTGTAGGAGGCGCATGAGGGGAATATTTGTAGTATACCACCCTCTTCCTTCCCCATTTTGCATAAAGGGACGCTCTGATGGGATATTTGCATAGAACCCCACTCTGGGTCTTGTTAGTTGCAGATAAACCCTCCTTTCATGTTTTAAATTTGTTTTAATAATTTTTTGTTGCATTTATATCCCTAGAATGATTGGTGAATAACTTGAGCATATGAACTCCAAATTTGATGAAATTAGTCTTGTTTTAATTCTTGTTTCATGCTTTGTAATGTGGCATGAACAATTCAAATTAATCTTATTTTAATTCTTGTTAATATTTTAAAAATTCATTATAGATCAGAGAATTTTCTCCATTTAACTTGGTAAAAATCTATTCCTTGCTCAATTAAAATGATTAGGTGGACCCAGTGATCCACTAAAATGTTGGAATTGATTTATGATTAAATTTACAATTAATTCCCAAATTCCATTGCATTGGCGGACTTATGCATGAAAGGAACCATTTAAGTGCTTAATCAATGCCATGTGAACTTTGGTACATGCTAATTGAACTTGCTTTGTAATTAGACTTAATAATTCACTCTTGATCTTGGGAACATTATTGTTATACATTTTGTGTGCATAATTATTTTTTTGTCGCATGTTCATAGATATGCATCGTAAAAAATTGTTATAGCATGCATCATCACATTGAATAACCGAGTAGGAAACTTCAAGCTAATCGATTAATTGACCCTGGAATCATCCACAATTATCTAAGCATGTCTCCTTCAGTCGACCCTAAGGCTTGTCAGGGTAAAACAAACGTAGACAGCACCTCTTCACTAGGATCTTTGTGCGGTTCTTATTCGATCTCATAAACCTGACGACTACAACATCGACTAATTAACATAGGGTTTTAGCATGTTATCACTGTTGTGATCCATATTAGGTGGAAAGGTATGCGAAACAACATAGTCAGGATCTTGTGAAACATTACTATACTCCTTACCTAAACAGGAAGCTTACATGCAATCCTGAGCTCCTTCTCTCAAAACAGATCAACAATAAGATTATCCAAAAATATGAAACAACCAGATCAACAACTAATAGAAAAGACCCACCTTCACCAATTTACAGAAACTAAGCAGAAATAACCCCAAGATGACAACTTTAATCTAAAATGAAGCACTGGTCAACAAAACCTACAAGTACCCATCTCACAGATCCTCCGCAAAGCTCTCTCCTGGTTGAACAACACAGAGAGGCAATACATAGATAGCCTTTAAGGAGAGATCGGCATCGTAACCAAGAAGATCAACATGTCTTCTTGCTCTTATCCACTATCTGATTCATCTTGGAGGGGATGTTCCGCTCCGAGTAGCTCGTGCAGAGTACGAGACTCTGATTTCAAATACGAGTACGGGTAAACAACTGAGCATTTGCGATGAATGAGAAGCAATTAAGGAAATCACGGCGATTTATGGTACCTTGAGGATCACGGACACCTCGCTGTGCGATTGAGCTGCAAGAGCGTCCAAGATGGAGAGGAGATCGAGCTCATAGTCCAATCTTTTGCCACGGTTCCTGTTGAAGCCGTTGCATCGGATGCATGTGTGGCGATAGTTACCGCTCCCATTGTTGTTATTGTCTTCTGAAAAAGTTCTAGACCATCTTTGTGAGGCAAATGGAGCTCGGGTCGACCTCAGCATCCTCGCAATCCTTCTCCTTCGCCTCCGTCGCTCCTCTGATGCGGAGGGCCCCCTGGAATTTCATTCGAAGAGCCTCTTCGGTTGCAATATCGTCATAGGGGGCTTCGCCAACAGGGCTCCGATCATCTGTTGTAAAGGGCTTTTGCAGCCCTTGTTACAATGGATGAGAACCGTCGGATGCGGATCAGATGACGCTCAGAGGGGGCTGCGATAGTGGACACGCATGTCGACGTTGGGGACGCGCATTTCGAGGCTAGGGAGATTGATCAGGGATTGCTACAGCAAAGGATCCAAATTATCGCCAACATCGCCAAACTACCACTTGGTCTCCTTCGTGATGGAGGCTTTCACAACGGGGATTGCTAAGGGCAATTTCGGAATGATGGCTAATGACACGAAATTTGATGCGATAAGATAGAAAATAAATCATGAAGTCGTTGTCCTTAATCGATCAATTCGGTCAATGAGAAAAATATTTAAACCACTCAAAATAAGATAAATCAAAAGCAACCACTCAAAATAAGATGAATCAATAAAAACATTGTAAGCGATTTTCGCTATTCTTTTTACCTGGTATAGCGAACAGGATTGAATATAAGGAGCACGATTTAAAAAACTCAGTAGTCAAATTTCGAAAATGGTTTTTTTGGTCTTTTTGAATTTTTTATTTTTTGAATAATGTATAAAGAATAAAAACACACACACCGAACTCTTTTTGTATTTTTCAAAATGAAAAAAAATACTCAGAAAATTAAAAAGAAAATGTTTTTTGTTTTATATATTTTAAAATTTTTTTGTTAATTTTTCGGATTTTTCTTATGTTTTTGTGATTTTCAAAAAATGAAATAGTGGAAAATAAGAAATCAATGCACAGCCAAGAATCTTTTGCAACTTAAAAATCCTTTAATATCTAACATTCCTAGAAATTATTTTCAATATAAACTACAAAGCAATATCTACAATCAGAAACTGAAATCACAATTTTTAGATTTTTCTAAAATTTTCTACATTTTTTAAGAATTTTCATTTTTCGCAAAAATTTTTGATTTCTTATAAAGAGTTAATGTGCAAAAAATGGATAGAAAATAAATGGAATTAAACCACACCTACAGTATTTTTTAGGGAATTTTTTGGTAAGTTTTTTGAATTTTTATGAATTTTTCAATTTCGGGTAGGCAAAAAGTTACTGTTTTTTTATTTTTTAAATATATCAAATGACAATGAAATGTAGTGAAATTTTTAGAAAATGAAGAATACTATCGCAGGAGTATACACAAATTTTCATTGAATTTTTATTTCATAAAAAAGATCAAGCAAGGTTAATGTCTGGAATTCACAGGGACCAAATTACAAATATTGAAAAGTTCTGGACTGAATAATAAAAACATAAACTTGCAGCAAGAAATATGAAATTTACCCAAATGTCACATGATGCGCACGTGATCTTCTGAGACATGGGAACTTTATTGCAAAATCAGGAACTTGCAAGGGGTTGATTGTAGGTTTGCCAATAGAGATTTTTTTATTCCCAAACCTTGAACATTACGGTTCCTTTGATCAAAACCCTCAGGAAGAGGTCAGCTGCCGCCCACGTGCAAGAGGAGGAGCCAGCACAACGTCGCGTGGTGCGGCTGGAGGGCACCGCGATGCAGCGGTCCAAGCGGCGCGGAGTAGCTTCAGGTGGCGAAGGAAGCATGCGTGGCAGTGCCTGCGCGCTGGGCGATGCTGGATGGCTCGTGTGTCGCGTGGTGGAGAGGGGAACGGGAGTGCGGACGCCGGGTCGCGCGTCGAGCGATGGAGACGCCTGGAGGTGGGAGGTGCCCGCGCGGGATGGAGGTCGGAGCAGGGCCGCACTCGGGGTTCGCGCCCAGCGCAGGAGGGCTGTCGGGCAGCTCCGCGGCTGGGTGCAGGCCCAGGGGTGTCGAGGCTGTCGGGCAGGAGGGCGGCGCGACGCCTGGTGTTTGGTCGTGCGGTTGGGTGGAGGAACGCGGGCGGCTGGGGTGGAAGGTGGGCGACCGGCGTTGGTATGTGCCATTCTACTGTAGACTTTTCTCTTTTTATTTTTTTTATTTTTTTATTTTTTTGTAAATAGGAATGTAAGAAAGAGTTTTCTATATTTTTTATTTCCTCTTGCAAAACAAATGTTAGGAAATATATATATTCTTTTATTATGTATGCCTGCAAAACAAAGGTTAAAAGAAGAAATGCAAATTTTTTTGTTTTTATTTATTTATAAACAAAATAGGAGGTGTGGATGGGGATCTGGTGGAAATACGAGGGATGGATCCGAGTCTCCGACCACCGTGTGTGGTCGGAGGTGTGTGGTTGCATGAGATAGACGTGAAATGGAGAGGTCACGAGTTGAGGCGAAAAGTCGGGTTTAGAGGCGGATCAAAATGTGATGGATGTTTTTTTATTTTTTAATGATCTAAGAGTTTGATAAAATGGGAGCAAAAAACTAGACCTATGATTTATCTTAGAGAAAAAGACGAAAATAAAGTACACCTTCGAAGCGGACACGCCGCGATGGCCTCGACAACGACTGAATCGTTGTCACCGACCGAATCGGATGCTGGGCACCCTTCTGCGACAAGTAGTTCTCGGAGATCGGGCTCCTTTCTCCAAACATTGATCAAAGAGTGAATGAGGAGGAGGAGCCCAATAAAAAGAGAAGAAAATCAAAAATAGAAAATATGCACAAATAAGGAAAGTAATTAGTGGTTATTTAAATAAATAAAATAATTAATTAAATTAATTAATTAATTAAAAATGAAATTCGGATTTAATTAAAATAAAATATTAAATTAATTTAACAAAAATTAATTAGTCACCTTAATGGTGGCTAATTAAGGCATAAAATCAAATCTTTACATAAAAGGTAAGTTTTCAATTCAAATAAAAGAATAAATTAAATAAGTAAATCTAAATTTCGTAATTAAATTAAATCAATTAATAAATGAGATATATTTAATTTTGTTGGTGATTTTTCAAAAGGAAGTTAGCTGTATACACATATTATGTACATATAATGCAATATACACATGTAAAAATAAAGAAATAATTTTTATAAAGATTTTTTTAATTTTAAAAAAAATATTTTATTTTTAATGAAAACAATATTTACAATTATATACATTATGAATAAAAAATATGGGTAAATATACAAATATGTTATGTGGTAAAACTGCACAAAACATCTCAGAAAATTGACTTTTTAACCATAACTCAAAAATTATGAAACCAAAGTAATTTGAAAAGATAATTTAATTTAGAGTATAATGGAAGTGATTTTGGATCGATTTGAGCTCATATGGAGCGGAATTTGTGTTTCAATTATCGCTTTGCGGCTTTTTCTAGGTGTAATTATTTGTAATATATACATTATTTTATTTTACACTTATTTTTATTATTTATAACACATTTTTATTTACAACTTTTGTTTATAAAAATAATTAATTTGAAGTCGAATTATGTACAAATAAAATAATTCAAGTTTTATACAAATGTACAAGGAATTTATGTACAAATTATTTTTGGAATTTTCACAGAAGGCCCTATCTCCCCCTACTTTATTCCTGGTCGATCAGGTCAAGTCTTGATCTTCTCTCGAGTTTCGGGTCAGTTTGTATTTATTGCATAAATACCTTATTTCTTTTTCTTTTCTTTTTCTTTTCTTCTTTATTCTTTTATTTATGTACAAAAAGTGTTAAAAATGCAATTTTAACAAATGCATGCAAAATGGTAATTTTATGCAATTAGTGGTATTTACAGGTGTTTGACTAAGGAAATGAGGCTAAAATAAAAGAATAAAGGCGATGAATCGTGGATTCATCATTCCCCTATTCTTTACCTTTGCTAGTCCCTTAGCAAACACTTATTTGGCAAATAAGTGAAAACAAAAATAAAGAAAAGAAAAAGGAAAGAAGTTAGAACAATATTGACTTTAAAACTTATCTTCATAAAAATGTAGTATTGAGCTCTGTCGGACCTTTGGATAATCAGTGTGTCAGAACCTTAATGGGAAATGGAATTAAAACCTAACAGCCTCTAAGTTCCATAAGACTCCTATTCAGGTCTCCTCAAAATTCAGACCAGAACAAGTCTACATACACAAATTCTTATGACTATGAATTCTTACTTGTACGTGTAAGTGAAATATAGCTCCTCATCTCAAAAGTAGCAAAGAAACAGCCTCTCTCAATAAGGTAACTCTAATCCCCCAGTCTGGCAACTCTTTCCTCGAGGAGCGGGGATATTCCCTTCTAAGTTCAAGTACAACCAGCTCAAGAAGAGGGGATGTAGAAGAGAATGGATGGTAACCAGTTTAGTTTCCTATCCTTGGATGCATGACCAGTGTAGCCATGTCACCCGCTGCAAGCTCACAAATATCTGACTTTGACGCTCTTATTTCTTTCTTTTTTTTACTTATATATACATTCCAGCAGGCATTTACTTTTCTACCAGGCATGTCCACTTTTGGAGATTTTGCATTTTTTTCTTTTTTTTCGACAATATATACAAGGTGCAGCATGTACATAAGGAGTTTTTCCTCTTGAGCCAGTAGACTATCCCTCTTTTGAAGCATTATTGCAACCCCACAGCATCCTGTCTTTAGACCTCAACATCGCCAAACCAGGTTGAGACGAACTTTCCTCCCTAGAGGAGGACGAGAGGTTCCGCTTAGATGTACTACCCTCGTATGCTACCCCAATCAAAAAGAATCTGCCCGCTCACTACCTCCTCCATGAAGAGCTACGTGTACAGTGCATTGTCCAAGGTAAGCCACGGTCTGAAAGAAATCATGTGTGTGTTGTTAAATATTCTACTTAGACTTATCAAGATGACATGTGAACATAGTCTTATTGACTCAAAGAATTAAGTCACTAGGACCTGAAAAGTCAACTCCAAATCTTATAAGGTTCCTCTGAAATTAAGTGGATTAAGGTCCAACTAAGATCCATTCTTCAAATTTATTCCAGACTTAGTTTAAATGTAAATACTATCTTGAAAAACGCACATGACAATGCAAGAAAATATGTACATGCAAAGAAAACAAAATCTTTTTGTGAAATAATTTTCAAAATTTTGAAATTTTTATGGATTTTTTAAAAATGATGCACATGCAAAAAGTTTTTTTATGCAAAAGATTAGAAATATATACAAGTATATACACAAAAATTTTTTAGAAGAAAAAAATTAGGGATGAGATACATATATTTACACAGGTGATTAACACATATGTATTGGGGTCTAAATGTGTCTCCCACAGGGCGGAGACACAATCGTTGTGGCGACCCTCGATAAAGCTGTATCAAGTCAACAATTAACCCACAACAAGTAAATCAAGCAATGAAAGTAAATGTGTGGAGTTAAAATTTATTATAACTCTACAACAAAAATGTGTATAGGTGCGAGTATGTGTAGTGTGTCGAACACAATGAACAAGCAGGATAGATCGGGCAATCAATGCACAAGAATGAATGTGATCAAATGTCTACAAATGTGCTATTTTTATGGGTTTTTTATTTTATATTTTTTTTATTTTTTTTAATTTTTTTTATTTTATATTTTCATTTTTTTAAATTTTCTGATTTTGTATTTTCTTTTATATTTTATTTTTTTATATTTGCTTTTAAATAATAAAGTAGATACACAATAAAGAAAAGAGAGATATAATATATATAGAAAAATAGGTAAAAATAAGCAAAAATCAAGAAATAAGATATTTTTTAGCTTTTTATAGTTTTCTAATGTTTTTGTACTTTTTCTAAATTTTTCCTAATTTTTTTGGTATTTTTAAAGTTAAAGATACTAAAAACAATGAACAAAATAAAAGTTGAAACCAAAATGAGGATGAAAAATATCAAACAGAGTCCAAAATTCACAAATTAATCTTAAAGTAAAGGTAATAAAACAGAGAAAATTCAGAGATAAAAAAATATTTTTGGGATTTTTCTGGAATTTTTAAGTTTTTTTATGAATATTTAAGGGGTTTTGCTATTTTAGGGGTTTTCTTTTGAATTTTTTAGTGATTTTTGGATTGAAGTTGAAACACACAGAAACAAACAAATGTGATTTTTAGAATTTTTCGAAGAGTTTTTATATTTTTAGGTATTTTCTAATGCAGACGGTAGAGAAAATGCATGTTTTTGAATTTTTATAAATATGAAAATGAAATAAAAATGCAAAATAAAAATATAGCGTGAAAGAGAAATAAAACTGGAACCTAAGGAAATTTTTTGGGAATTTTTGGGATTTTATAGATCATGAAATAATTAAAGGAAACAAAAAGAAAAATCATTACTAGCAGGGGCATTTATGTAAATATCCAAAAGTCCAGGGGAACATATGCAATTTTTCCACAAATGTATAACATAATATAAAATTTTCTGGACCAAATACAAATTTCTAGACCCGTAGGGGTATCTGTGCAAAAGGTCTAAAGTCACGTGCACGCCGCACATGACCTGGTAAGGACCATTCTGTAATTAATCAAAAACCTGAGGGCTATACTACAAATATTCCAAAAAAATTACACTGGATAAAATAATTCCTGGACTAAACAGAAATAACAGAGATAACAGGGGCTCCCGTGTAAAATTCCCACACCCCACGTGCGTGAGTCGCGTGAGGTAACGTGGATAAGGGCCAGAGTGCAATTATAAGAACTACAAGGGGGTTTTCACAAAATGTCCAAAATAAAGGAACTGTAGAGGAAAGATTATATACTATTTAATAAATACAAAAATAAGCGAGGGCGAGTCTGCAAAATACCCAAAGCTCTGGAGGATCGGACGGCAGATGATCTATGGCTTGCCACGCGTCGCGCCCTCCTAGCGCGATACCCCTTCGCGATCCTACGGCCGAGATTAGAAGGCAAATGACGATCGGACGGCTGAGGGCGAGAGGGATCCAAAGGTTGTTGTACACCTGGGCGTCGGCCTCTAATCTAACGATAGAGAGGCTAGGACGAAGAACAGGGAAGAACGCCGGGTCAGGTGAACTTCCTTGCCCTCGATCACGGCCTCCGGCCACTCTCCGAGCTCCAAAAGTGACTGGGGGTGCTCCTGCAGGTGTCCACTAGCGACTGGAGGCTTCAGAGTGTGGTGGCGGCCACCGGAACGCACCGGTGGAGGTGGAGGAGCGGAGCACCTCCAGATGCCTCCGACGAACTCCCAAAATCGCCCCAGGCGTGCGATGGGCTCCAAGACCTGCATAAAAAAGGTGACACCGTCGAGGGCAAAATGCCTCGACGGTTTGCGATGCGAAATGGTGCGGGTGTCGGTGAACTAGAGGTTGGTCGGAGACAACTCCGACGAACTACGAGTGGAAGTGATTTGCGCGAATCTGGGCGAACCTAAATGAATCTAAGGGTTCACGGCACCAAATCTAAACTAACCAATCAAAGAAAATGAAGAGCAACGCTCAACTGGTCCGGAAAACCAGGACAGAGGGTACCTCGACGGCGGGACTTCGCCGGAGGTGGTGGAGACGCCTCGGCCCTTCTCGCTCCTCCTGATAGTTGGGATTGGGAGCTGTCACCTCCCTTCACCAATGGCGTACGAATGATGGAGGAAATTTGGGTCCAAAAGGGTTCAAAAATCGAATCGAAAATCGAAGTTGGTATATGAATGTTTGACGAATGGGCCGGGACAAATGAGGCGTAGCGGGCGATGCATTGATCCAAAGACCGAGGATTCACATGGGCGTGAATCAACAATGTCCAAGGAAGAAAAGTTGAGAAGAGTTACGCGAAATGGTACAAGATGGAGCCTCGAAAAAATTGCGAAGGCGGGGTCAAAACATGTTCAGTCCCGGTTGGTCCACGTGGACCAACCAGGAAAAACCCTGTAAAAATTATTTAAAAATGTATTTAAAAATAGTAAATAAATTTATCATTTTTGGAGTAATAAATAAAAAATATTTGTTATTTTGTAAAGAATTTTATTATGATTTTTATTTATTTTTCTGAGGTATAAAAATACAAGTTACCTTTTATAGCCTATATAGATATACACATCTATATATTTTAATATTTTATTTTTATTTTGTATATTTGATTTTATTAATTTTGTTTAGTATTTTATATATTTATAAATTATTTTTATATACTTAAATATATTTTTATTTTTTTTTCTGATGTATTTTGTACACTTAATAAAATAGAAGTAATAATTATATAGGTATCTTTACAGGTATTATACATATGTATTATATACAGGTATTTAATTTTGGTGTTTTCTTTAGTGTTTTATTCTGATTTTAATGTACACATATATTATAAATAATATTTACAAAATTATAAAATATAAAATTATAAAAATAATGAATAATAAATAAAATGAATATTTTAATCTGTACAAGTATACAATAGGGGTCCAAAACTCAACTTTCAAACCGTAGCTCCGCAAAATATGAAACCACCTTCATTAAATAGATTGTTGAAAATTATATACATCTAAAGGTGATTTTGATACGTTTCATGTTTTTATTTGAGAGATACAAGTCTAGGAAGTTGGGATTCTAGAATCTTATTCAGATCATAACTTTTTATATGTACATTATTTTTGTGTGAAATCAATTTTGTATTTTTCTTTATTTAATTATATACAACTTTCATGTACAAAGTTTCTTTATTTGGAGAATAAAAGGTGAAACCAAAAATAGGTCCCAAAATGAATAAATAATGAATTAAATAAAAGGGAATTTTTATTGTTTTTTGGCCCTTATCTCCCCCTACTTTATTCCTTGTCGACCTATTCATCTAGATGCCTAGGTCTCAGGATTTCGGGTCATAAAATATTTACAATATTTTATTCTTTTTCTTTTATTTTCTTTGTTCTATAATTTTGGCATTAAAAATTGTATTTTATACACATTTTATAGAATAATGCAAGAATGATAAAATGCATGGATTAAGCCTATTTACACGCATTTACTAGGGTTTTTAAGGCCATAATGATAGAATAAAGATTGTGAAACGTAGATTCATCATCCCCCTATAATTGCCTTTGCTAGTCCCTAGCAAACACTTATGCAATAAGTGTAGAAAAAGAAAAACAAAGAAAAGAAAAAGAAGAAAGATGGATTGAATTTAATGATCAAACTTGTCTTCACAAAATCAAAGTTTGGAGCTTAAGTCGGTCCTTTGGAATTTTAGTGCGGGTGGAACCTTAATGGGATCGGATTTGAAATCCAACAACCTTCGAGAATCCCAAAACTCTGCTCAAGTCTCCTCAATAGCCAGGTCAGAAATATTTCCACTCATACGCAAACCCTTACGACTATGCATCTAACTCGTACAGTGTAAGTGATAGTGGCTCTCCCCAATTGAAATTACAAAGAGACTGACTTCTCCAGTACGGCAACCCAATGATTCCCCAATCCAATAACTCCTTCCTCGAGGAGCGGGGTATTCCCTTCTAAGTTCAAGTAACAACCAGCTCAAGAGGAGGGGGTTAGGAGAAGAATGGACGGTAGCCAGTGTAGCTACCTATCCTAGGACGCAAGACCAGTGTAGTCAAGTCATCCAGTTGCAGGCTCACATGATTTGACTTTGAAGCTCAAGCTTGCGTATTTTCTATACAACACATGGACACTCCGGCAGGCATTTTATTTTTATACAGGTCTGTCCACTTTTTGGAGTTTTTTTAAATACTATTTACAGCAGCATTTACATAGGGAGTTTTTCCTCTTGAGCCAGTGTTGAACCTAAAAATCGACGGTCTAAATATGTCTCACACAAGGCGGAGACAAAGTCGCTGTGGCAACCGCACGAATCCTGGATTAAAACAACAATTAACCCACAACAATCAAATAAGAAAATCAAAGTGAATGTGCGGAGTTAAAATTTATTATAACTCTACAACAAAGATGTTGATGAGAGGAAAATCGTACGGTCGAGATGGGAAAATAATATGCCAAAGTCGTTGTTCTCAACCACTCGAATCGGTCATCGGAAAAATATTTAAATCACTCAGAAAATCAAAAAAATTAAATGTAAGCAATCTTCGCTATTCTTTTTACCTGATATTGCGACTAGGGTCGAACACAAGGAGCACGTTTGAAAAACTAAGTAGTCAAATTTCCAAGCTAATTTTTAGTGGTTTTTGGAATTTTTAACTTTTTTTAATTTTTAAATGCAGAACAATATTCACAAGTGATAAAACACACACGCACCCACACTTCTTTGTGTTATTCAAACTGGTCAAAAATACTCAAAAAATGAAAAGGAAAATGTTTTTGTATTTTATATATTTTAAAATATTTTTGGTAATTTTTTCGGATTTTTCTGATTTTTTTGAAATTTTTTATAAATCAAACAGAGGAAAATAAAGCAAACAATGCACAATCAGGATTATTTTGCAAATTAAAAATCTTTTAATACTCAAAATCCCTGAAATTATTTTTAAAAGAAACTAGAAAGCATTATCTACGATTAGAAACTGAAATCAGATTTTTTGGATTTTTCTACAATTTTCTATTTTTATAAGATTTTTCGTTTGTTGCACTTTTTGGAGTTTTATAAATGGAAACTGCACAAAATTTGGTCAAAAATTAAAAGAGATCAAAATACACCTACATTAATTTTTTTTGAAATTTTTAAGCATTTTTTCGAATTTTTAGGAATTTTCAAAGTTCTAACAAGGAAAAGACACAGTTTTTTATTTTTTAAAAATAATAAATAATAATAATTTATGAAAATTTTACACAATGATGAGAACTACAACAGGAGCATACATGAATTTTTTCAGAATTTTTGCATTCATAAAAAATATTTATTCCTTCGAAAAGGTCAAGCAAATTTTAATATCTGAATAACAAGGACCAGAATGCAAATAGATGAGGTTTTGGAACTAAGAAGTAGCAAAATAAAATATGAGATATAAAATGCAATTTACCCAGTAAAGGGGTGTTTTGCATGTGATGGGTTTCTGATGTGGACCTCTTTGCAAATATTTGAACTCGAGGGGGGGAATATGTAATTTGCCCAAAGTTTTATTTTTTATTAAATCAAACCCCTAGGGCTTCCTTGTTCTTTGATCCTTTGTTTCTTCTCAATCCAAAAAGAGGGGTGCCGCCGCCCCTTGCTTTCTTTAATGGTAGAGGTCGGCCGAGTCGGACCACGCGTTGGAGGGGCGGTGGGGACGGCCTGCTAGTGGCTGAAGGGAGAGGAACATGGTGGGGTGCTGGAGGGGCTTCAGGCTGGAGGTGCGGCGCCACGCGGTGCGGGCGAGGGGTACGCGGCGATGGCGGTTGAGCGCGTGCGGGGCGGCGCGGCCACCCGCTGGAGGTCGGCTGGGAAGGACTGTGGGCTGCGCAGGAGGCGGGCCGGTTGAGCGGCGGACCACCGCGCGGTGGAAGTGAAGGCTGGGCGCGGGTGGCGATCTGGTCGGTGCAGTGCGGGACAACGCAGTTGGAATGGAGGCGCGGGCGTCGGCGGTCGAAGGGGAGGTGCGCCGCCCGTCTGCGGTGGTGGGCAGCGAGTGGCCCGCTGGGAGCGGCCTCCCGCGGATGGAGGCAAGAAGGCCCGACCACGGTGGTGCGGGTGCTTCTTGGTTTTTTTTAATTTTTTTTATTTTTTTTAAGCTGCAGAAAACTATTAGATGCAAAATGTATTGAAATTTTTTTTTCTTATTGTTATTTCTATGCACAAAAAATGATAATAAAGAAAATAAAATGTATTTTTTTCATTTTTTTTAAAGAGGAAATGTAAATAGAATAAAAAATAGATTTTTTTACTTTTTTATGTTTAATTTTTTTATTTAATCCTACAAAATAGAGGTAAGAGATGGAAATAAATTTTTCTTTTTTTTATTTTTTATTTTACCTGCAAAACAAAGGTTAGAGAAAAACAACCAAATATTTTTTATTTTCTTTTTATTTATAAAGAAATAGGATATGTGAAATGGTCGGATCTTGACGTAGTGAGAGATAAGTCTAGGACTCCGGTCACCATGCGTGATCGGAGGTGGAAGGTTGCGCGAGGTAGAAAGCGAAGATGGAGGGATACGGAAATGAGATGAAAAATCGATGTCGAACGTGAATCAAAGAGTGATGGAAATTTTGAGATTTTTAATCTAAAAACTAATCATTACATCTACACAATAATTAAAACTACGATTTATCTAGGAGAAGACCGGAAATAAATTGGATCTCACCTCGGTGTTCGAAAATGCCATGATGGCCTCGACGAGGGCCGACATGATGTCACCGTACGGCTCAGAGGCTAGGCACCCTTCTGCAACAAGACGATGCTCGGAGATCGGGCTCCTCTCCGCCAAAGATCGATCAAGAGGAAATGAGGGAGGTGGAGCCCATTAAAAAGAGAAGAAAAACAAAAAAGGAAAGTATTTACAAAGAAGGAAGGTGATTATTAATTAATTAAATAAAATAATTAAATAAATAAAATAATTAATTAATTTCGAAATTCGGAATGTAATTAATTAAATAAATAAAGTAATTTATGGAAATCAATTAACCACCTTAATGGTGGCCAATTAAGGTATAAAATCAAATCATTACATAAAAGGTAAGTTATCAAACCAAATAATTGAATTAAATAATTAAATATAAATATAAAATTCGCAATTACATTAAATTAATTAATTAAAGTTAGATAATTAATTTTTTGGTGGATTTTATAAAAGGAAGTTAATTGTATACACATATTATATACATATAATACAATGTACATAGGTACAAATAAGGAAATAATTTTTATAAAAGAATTTTTTAATTTTTTAATTTTTTAATCTTTTAATTTTATTTTTAGTAAAACAATATTTATATACATTATGTGCAAAAATAAATATAAATAAAATATATACAACAAGTATATGGGAAATTGCACAAAACACCCCAGAAAATCGACTTTTTAACCGTAACTCCAAAAATTATGAAACCAAGCCATTTGAAAGATAATTTAATTTAGAGTATGATGGAAGTGAGTTTGGTTCGATTTTCAGCTCCTATGGAGCCGGAATTGGTGTTTCAATTGTCACTTTACGGCTTTTTCTGGGTGTGATTATTTGTATTATGTACAATTTTTATTTTACAAATATTTGTATTATTTACAACACAACTTTATTTACAACTTTTATTTACAAAAAAAATTAATTTGAGGTCAAATTATGTACAAATAAAATAATACAATTTTTGTACAAATATATAGGAAATATATTTACAAAATATTTTTTTTGGATTTTTGACAGAAGACCCTATCTCCCCCTTCTTTATTCCTGGTCGATCAGGTCATGTCTTGACCTTCTCTCGAGGTTCGGGTCAGTCTGTATTTATTGCATAAATGCATCCTTTTCTTTTTCTTTTCTTCTTTATTCTTTTATTTATGTACAAAAAGTGTTAAAAATGCATATTTAACAAATGCATGCAAAATGGTAATTCCATGGAATTAATAGGTATTTACAGGTATTTGACTTAGGAAAAGAGGCTAAAATAAAAGATTAAAGGCGATGAACTCATTCTTCCCTGATAAATCCTTTCATCTTATTCTTTTATTTTAGGAAAAGAACGTGGAGAAGGAAGGATCACAGGGAATCCTCCATGTCAATCACCATCTCAACTGAAAAGGAAGATCAAGATCAGGAGACTCACTAGAAAGGTCGATATCCGATGCATATAATGTAGACAAATTAGTGAAATCATCGAATACTCAAAGATCGGGTCATCCTCGCGAGGGTTGTCGAGGAGAGAAACATCAAACTCATTATCAGAAATATCAAAATACTCAGTCTGTGATCCGACAGATCGGATACACTCTCAGAAAGTGAAACCGAGTACATATGATCCACGGCATCCTCCCGCAAATAACCCTCGGGGAGTAATGCCGAATCATCAGGAAATTGGGGATCAATGCTGTCAAATGTCATGTCCTCCAAAAATGTATTGACCTCATCAACTGGGAGGACACATGGCTCTAATATGGGACTATCAAGGTCTGTAAAATCCAAAATCAGTCCGTCATCAAGCTCTCTCTGCTGAGATGAATCCAAGTATATCTCCGAATCTGAGAAGATCTCCTGAAGACAAGATCCCCGGCAACGGTGCCATTCTGATGAGCCAAAAATCGTATGGTCGACATGGGAAAATAATATGCCAAAGTCGTTGTTCTCAACCACTCGAATCGGTCATCGGAAAAATATTTAAACCACTCAGAAAATCAAAAAAATTAAATGTAAGCGGTCTTCACTATTCTTTTTACCTGGTATAGCGACCAGGGTCGAACACAAGGAGCACATTTGAAAAACTAAGTAGTCAAATTTCCAAGCTAATCTTTAGTGGTTTTGAATTTTTATTTTTTTTAATTTTTAAATGCAAAGCAATATTCACAAGTTATAAAACACACACGCTCCATATTTTTTTGTTATTTTTCAAACTGGTCAAAATACTCAGAAAATTAAAAGGAAAATGTTTTTGTATTTTATATATTTTAAAATATTTTTTGGTAATTTTTTCGGATTTTTCTGATGTTTTTGAAATTTTCTATAAATCAAACAGTGGAAAATAAAGCAAATAATGCACAATCAGGATTATTTTGCAAATTAAAAATCTTTTAATACTAAAAATCAATGAAAATTATTTTTAAAAGAAACTAGAAAGCAATATCTACGATTAAAAACTGAAATCAGATTTTTTGGCTTTTTCTACAATTTTCTAGATTTTTTTAATATTTTTCGTTTGTCGCACTTTTTTGGAGTTTTATAAATGGAAACTGCACAAAATTTGGTCAAAAATTAAAAGAGATCAAATTACACCTACATAATTTTTTGAAATTTTTAAGCATTTTTTTAGGAATTTTCAAAGTTCTAACAAGAAAAAGACACAGTTTTTATTTTTTAAAATAAAAAATAATAATAATAATTGATGAAAAATTTATACAATGATGAGAACTACAACAGGAGCATACATGAATTTTTCAGAATTTTTGCATTCATAAAAATATTTATTCCTTCAATAAGGTCAAGCAAATCTTAATATCTGAATTCAAGGACCAGAATGCAAATAGAAGAGGTTTTGGAACTAAGAAGTAGAAAAAATAAATATCAGATATAAAATGTAATTAACCCAGTAAAGGGGTGCTCTGCATGTGTTGGGTTTCTGATGTGGACCTCTTTGCAAATATTTGAACTCCGGGAGGGCAATATGTAATTTACCCAAAGTTTTGTTTTTTATTAAATCAAACCCCTAGGGCTTCCTGTGTTCTTTGATCCTTTATTTCTTCTCAATCCAAAAAGAGGGGTACTGCCGCCCTTGCTTTCTTCAATGGTGGAGGTCGGCCGAGGTCGCAGGCCACGCGTGCGGGCCGCGCGTTGGAGGGGCGGCGGGGACGGCCTACTTGCGGCTGAAGGGAGAGGAGCACACCGGGGTGATGGAGGGGCTTCAGGCTGGAGGTGCGACGTCGCGCGCTACGGGCGAGGGGTACACAACGATGGCGGTTTGGGCACGTGCAGGGCGGCGCGCGGCCGCCCGTTGGAGGTCGGCTGGGAAGGATGGTGGCTGCGTAGGGAGGCAGGCTGGTTGAGCGACGGACCACCGCGCGGTGGAAGTGAAGACTGGGCGGGGGTGGCGATCCGGTCGGTGCAGCTCAGGACGGCGCGGTTGGAATGGAAGGCGCGGGCGCCGGCGGTCAAAGGGGAGGTGCGCCGCCCATCTGCGGCGGTCGGCTGCGAGTGGCCCGCTGGGAACGGTCGCCCGCGAATGGAGGAAGGAAGGCCCGACTGTGGTGGAGTGGGTGCTTCTTGGTTTTTTTATTTTTTTATTTTTTTTAAGCTGCAGAAAACTGTTAGATGCAAAATGTATTGAATTTTTTTAATTTTCCTATTGTTATTTCTATGCACAGAAATGACAATAAAGAAAAGAAAATGTATTTTTTTCATTTTTTTTAAACAGGAAATGTAAACAGAATTAAAATTAGATTTTTTTACTTTTTTATGTTTACTTTTTTTATTTAATCATGCAAAACAAAGGTAAGAGATGGAAATAAATTTTTCTTTTTTTGATTTTTATTTTACCTGCAAAACAAAGGTTAGAGAAAAACAACCAAATGTTTTTATTTTCTTATTTATTTATAAACAAATAGGATATGTGAAATGGTCGGATCTTGTCATAGTGAGAGATAAGTCTAGGACTCCGGTCACCGTGCGTGATCAGAGGTGGAAGGTTGCGCGAGGTAGAAAGTGAAGATGGAGGGATACAGAAATGAGATGAAAAATCGATGTCGAACGCGGATCAAAGAGTGATGGAAATTTTGAGATTTTTAATCTAAAAACTAATCATTACATCTACACAAAAATTAAAACTACGATTTATCTAGGAAAAGACAGGAAATAAATTGGATCTCACCTCGGGGTTCGAAAATGCCATGATGGCCTCGACGAGGGCCGACACGATGTCACCGTACGGCTCGGAGGCTAGGCACCCTTCTACAACAAGAAGACGCTCGGAGATCGGGCTCCTCTCCGCCAATAATCGATCAAGAGGAAATGAGGGAGGAGGAGCCCATTAAAAAGAGAAGAAAAACAAAAAAGGAAGTTATCTACAAAGAAGGAAGGTGATTATTGGTTAACTAAATAAAATAAATAAATAAATAAAATATTTAATTAATTTTGAAATACGGAATTTAATTAATTAAATAAATAAAGTAATTTATGGAAATCAATTAACCACCTCAATGGTGGCCAATTAAGGTATAAAATCAATTATTACATAAAAGGTAAGTTATCGAACCAAATAAATGAATTAAATAATTAAATATGAATATAAAATTCGTAATTCCATTAAATTAATTAATTAAAGTTAGATAATTAATTTTTTTGTGGATTTTATAAAAGGAAGTTAATTGTGTACACATATTATACATATATAATACAATTTACATAGGTACAAATAAGGAAATAATTTTTATAAAAGAAATTTTTAATTTTTTTAAATTTTTTTAATAAAAACAATATTTATAATCATATACATTATGTGCAAAAATAAATATAAATAAAATATATACATCAAGTATATGGGAAAATTGCACAAAACACCCCAGAAAACTGACTTTTTAACCGTAACTCCAAAAATTATGAAACCAAAGCCATTTGAAAGATAATTTAATTTAGAGTATGATGGAAGTGAGTTTGGTTCAATTTGAACTCGTATGTAGCCAGAATTGGTGTTTCTATTGTCACTTTATGGCTTTTTCTGGGTGCGATTATTTGCATTATGTACATTACTTTATTTCACAAATATTTTTATTATTTACAACACAACTTTATTTACAACTTTTTTTTACAAAAATAATTAATTTGAGGTCAAATTATGAACAAATAAAATAATCCAAGTTTTGTACAAATATACAGGAAAAATATTTACAAAATATTTTTCTGTATTTTTGACAGAAGACCCTATCTCCCCCTACTTTATTCCTGGTCGATCAGGTCAAGTCTTGACCCTCTCTCGGGGTTCGGGTCAGTCTGTAATTATTGCACAAATACATCCTTTTCTTTTTCTTTTCTTCTTTATTCTTTTATTTATGTACAAAAAGTGTTAAAAATGCATATTTAACAAATGCATGCAAAATGGTAATTTCATGGAATTAATAGGTATTTACATGTATTTAACTAAGGAACAGAGGCTAAAATAAAAGAATAAAGGCGATGAATCGTAGATTCATCAGATGTGTATAGGTGCAAGTATGTGTATAGGTCGAACGCAGGGAGCAGACAGGTAGAACGGGGCAAAATGCTCAAAATGTGTGTGTAATCAAGTGTCTATCTATGATATGTTTTTGTGGGTTTTTAATTTAATAATTTTTTTTATTATTTTTAATTTTATATTTTTATATTTGCTTTTTAATTTTCTGATTTTATATTTTCTTTTTGTATTTATATTTTTTATATTTTTTTAATAATTAAGTATATATACAAAGTAAGAAAAAGGAAGATAAGGTATTTATAAAAATAAGTAAACTACTAAAAAATCAGGAGATAAAATGTTTTTTGGCTTTTTATAATTTTCTAATGTTTTTTTGTGATTTTTCTATATTTTTCCTAATTTCTTTGGTATTTTTAAAGTTGAAAATATTAAAAATAGTGAATAAAAGAGTTGGCCAAAATTAAAATGAGGATAAAAATATAAATCAGAGTCCAAAATTCCTCAAATTAATTTTAACTAAAAGATAATAAATCAAAGAAAATACAGAAACTAAAATTGTATTTTTTGGATTTTTGTAGAATTTTTAATATTTTTAGGAATATTTTTGGGGTTTTATAATTTCTAGGAGTTTTGTTTTGTATTTTTTAATGATTTTTGGTCTTAAGTTAAAATATGCAAAATATATTTTTTGGGGATTTTTCTGATGGGTTTTTATAATTTTTATGGATTTTCTAATGCAAACAGTGTTGAAAATGGTTGTTTTTTAAAAATGCATTAAATATGCAAAATAAAAATATGTCGTAATAATATGATGCAACAGGAGCTTATAGTGATTTCGGTGGATTTTTTAGGTATTTATAGATGCATGCAAAAAATAGAGGAAGTATAAAGAAAATACAAGCTGGCAGGGGCTTTTTTGTTAATAAGCAAAAGTTCCAGGGCTTGCTTGCAAATTTCCACAAAACTTTATAACTGATTAAAAATATTACTCGACTAAAGATAAATATTAAAAGTTTCAAGCCCTTTCCTGCAAAATCGCCAGGGACCACGTGCGCGCGACACGTGACCTGGTAGGGGCACAACTGCAATTATCTAAAAGTTCGGGGCATTATTGCAAATGTCCAGAAAATTATAACTGCATAGAAAAATTTAGGTACTAAACATAAATAAGACAAGGCCCCGGGGTCTTCTTGCAAAATTTCCAGGTCACGTGCGCAGCGCACGTGACCTGATAGGGACCCAAATGAAATATGACAAAAAGTCCGAGGGCAGTGCGCAAATTGTCCAAAATATCTTAACTGCCAACGAAAGTTTAATTATCAAATTATAAATACAAAACTTAGCAGGCAAGAAACGCAAAATACCAAGCGAGGACACATCTGACGGTAGATATGACTCCACTAATGCCACGTGTCGAAGCCTCGTCACTCGATAACGGTTCGCACGGATGGTCACGATCAGATCCTACTGAGACGATCCGACGGTTGGCAGCAGAGCGCGATCCAACGGTGTGGCCGGAGCCACTTATCCGTGTGTCGGCATGGGAGAGCGCGATGCCCCTTCGTTCTGATGGCCGAGATTAGATTAGACGATGACGATCCAACGGCGTTGAATCTTCTGATCCGACGGTAGCTGCTCTGCTAGATTATCAGAGGGAGATCCAATGACAACGTATGGATCTGGAAGAACACGCGAGGAACTCGAGCTTGGCGAGTTTGGATTCGTCGAAGCTCGAGCTCCCGTGCACCTGGATCTCCTCCGATACGTTCTCTATGCTCCTGCAGCAACGGCGAAGTACCGGGTCCCCACGAAAGACTCCAAGGACCTTTGGATGATCCCCGGAGGTCACGCGAACGTCGGCGGGCCTGGGCAAAGTTGGCAATGCTCCTGACCCCCAGAGGGGTCCTTCAGACCCTGCAAGTAAGAAACAAAACAACGCGGCAGCACAAGTGGCAGAGGTCTGGCCGTTATTGGCAAAGAAGGACGTGTGTGGAGTCTATGGTGGTCACTGGAGCCCTCGAGCTCCGACGAGGTGCTCGGCGATGGAATCTACACTACTGATTCAATGAAATTTCAAATAACTGCACGGAATAACATCTAGCACTACTACCTAATTAAACAGCAAGAAAAAGGAGAAACACGACCTCGATTGGCTGGAAAACCAAGAGATGGACACCTCATGGCCAAGGTGGTCGGAGATAGATGGAGACCACGATTCACCTAGCCCTACTCCGCCGCAACAACGCCGGAGAGTAGCTGTCACCTTCCTCAATCCAGGGTGCCAAAGGGAAGAGATAGGCTAGGGAAAAAAGGGTTCAAAGTTCAAAAGAGGTGACGGGTATGGTTTTGTACAGATGGTGAACAGGGCGTGAAAGACGAGGTGGAAACGGGTGGATCAGCGATCCAAAGCCCGAAAAAAAACCGTTGGGTGTGTATTGTGGAAGATCGAGGAGCAAAATCACAGAAGAAAGTTTCTCAAGATAGTGTAAGGAATGGCCTAGAAAATTGGGTGAAAAGAGCCAAAAACGCAGCTCTGACACTGTCCAGACCTCGGTCAGAGAGTTGATCGAGGTCAACCAACGGAGCTTTCTGGTTGGTCCACGTGGACCAATGAGAAAATTCCTTAGAAAAAAGGATTGTAAAATCAATTTAAATTAGTAAACGATTTTATTATTTTTTGGTTATTAAATAAAAAATATTTATTATTTTATAAATTAATTTATGGTAATTTTTATTTATTTTTTAGTGGTATTAATTTACAAGTTACCATTTATAGCTTTTATAGGTATCTTTATCTATATATTTTATTAATTTATTTTTATTTTGTGAATTTAATTTATTTATTTATGTTTGTTATTTTATAAATTTATAAAATATTTCTATACACTTAATTATCTTTTTATTTTATTTTTCTGAAGTGTTTTGTACACTTAATAAAATAAAAGTATTAATTATATAGGTATGTTTATAGGTCTTATACCTATGTATTATATATACAAGTATTTTAATTTTGTGTTTCTTTTGTATTTTTATTCTGATTTTAATGTACATATTTATTCAAAAAAATATTTACAAAATAATAAAAATATAAAATTATAAAAAATAATGAATAAATAATAAACCAAATATTTTAATATGTACAAGTATACAGGGGTCCAAAACTCAACTTTCAAACCGTAGCTCCGCCAAATGCGAGACTACCGCCATTAAATAGCTTATTTTAAATTATATACAATTAAAGGTGAGTTTGATGCATTTTGAGTTTTTATTTGCGAGATACAGGACTGGGAAGTTGGGATTTTGGAATTTTATTCAGATCATAACTTTTTATCTGTATAATATTTTTTAGTAAAATAAATTTTGTATTTTTATTTATTTAATTATCTACAACTTTCATTTACAAAGTTTCTTTATTTAAAGTATAAAAAGTGGAACCAAAAATAGGTCCCAAAATGAATAAAGAATGAATGAAAAACAAGGTGTTTTTATTGTATTTCGGCCCTTATCTCCCCCTACTTTATTCCTTGTCTACCTAGTCATCGAGATGCCTAGGTCTTGGGGTTTCAGGTCATAAAATATTTACAATATTTTATTCTTTTTCTTTTCTTTTCTTTATTCCAAAATTTTGGCATTAAAAACTGTATTTTATACACATTTTGTACACAAATGCATGAATGATAAAATGCATGATTTAACACTATTTACATGTATTTACTATGGTTTTTAAGGCCAAAATGATAAAATAAAGATGATGAAACGTAGATTCATCAGCCAGTAGACTATCCCTCTTTTGAAGCTTTATCGCAACCCACACTCTCCTGTCTTTAGAAATCCTCATCACTAGACGGGTTGGGGTGCACTTCCCTCCCTAGAGGAGGACAAATATTTCCACTTGTGTGCGTCCCATACCAGCAAATCCAATCCCCTCACCAATCCAACTGAGTCGAGCCAAGTGAAAGGTGCAGGTGTCCAAGTTAGGTCGATTATCAACAAGAGTCGTGCATGTGCTCCGAAATACTCTACTTAGGCAATCAAGAATCCATTGAACCAAGTCTCGTGATCCTCAAAGAATTAAGTCAACTAGATTTGAAGTACCTCAATTCCAGCTCTTATAAGGTTCTTGTTATTAGGTAGATTTTAAGGTCCAACCAAGCTCCAATCTCCGGATTCTACTTAGACTTGTTCAACTAGCAAACTCAATCCTAAAAAATTCTCATGCTATGCAAATGCTATGCAGAATGCAAAAAATATTTTTGTCATGCAATTTTTCAAAGATTTTGAATTTTTTATGTATTTTTGAAAAGATGATGCATATGCATTTTTGTATTTTTTTAAAAAGATTTTTCAAATGTTTTTGACTTTTAATTTTGCAAATGTTTTTGCGATTTTTGAAAACAAAGATTTTTGGATAAAAACTAGGTTAAAATATTTACACGGAAAGCTTCTTATATTTACAAGAAGTAGATTTTAAGAATTTACAAGGGTAACTGGTCAATTTTATAGGTATATATATAATGTATTTTGGTGTGATGTATACATTCCTCAAACTTATTTGAAAATCATTTTACAAACAATTTTGAAAAACTATAGTCCAAAATAATTTTTACAAATAATTTTACAAACATGTACACACATTTGAAAATTATTTTGCAAAGGTTGTTCAAACAGTATAGATAGATTTTTTCGAAATATTTTTGCAACCATTTTTTAAACCATTTGCAAATAATTTTTAAAACAAATTATTTTACACAAAGAAAATAAATTTTACAAATAAAACATTTTTACCAAGGTTGAAAACATGTAACAAAACATTTTCCAAATAGTTTTTAAAAGATTTTTCATAAAGATTTTCAAAATATTTTTCAAATATTTTGCAAAAAAACATTTTCACCTGATTTATTAATCAGTAAATACAAAAAGAATTTGAGGAACAATAGCATATTTTTATTAAGGTTTTTAATGGATTTTTAAAGAATTATTAGCCATAATTATTAGGAAAATACGAAAGTACGAGTTATGGCTAAAGTATATACACAATATATACGACCCCCCCTATACTTACTTGAGCTATGTCCTTATAGATCGGAGAGAAAATAGAAGACATAACTCGTACTGAGTATAGACAAGTCTAGTAAATAAACGAATAAGATGAATGAACGAATGAGAAGTCGACCGTCCCCCTATATTTAGGATCAAATAATCCTAAGTATAGCAGATTGTACACAAAGCAGGGAGGGTTAAGGGTGGGAATGAATAGATCGTACTCAGATTGTCTCCCCCTATACTTTGGGTAAGATATCCCTAAGTATAGAAAAGAAGAAGAGACAATGGAGAGGATCAAAGAATAGAAAACTCGGGGTGGTGATGAATACCCATTCATCACTCTTTATTCTTTTATTTTAGCTACAAAACCTATGCAAAACACCATGTAGATATGTGTAAATAGCATAAATAGCCATCATGCATGCATTGTGTAAATTACAATAATTAGCATGTTTTTGTGCATAAATAAAAGAATAAAGAAATAAAAGAAAAAGAGGGAAATATTTAGAATAAATATTGAGCGACCTAATCCCAAGGGAGGCCTCAGCATGGGCCTAACTGCAAAAGAATCCAAGTAGAGGGAGATAGGGTCAATCAGGTGTATATATACCTATGTATATAAATAAAAATATTTTCCTCTTAAAAAAATAAAAATGTGTGTTTATTTATTTGTACATATTTATAAAAATAAAACTAAAATAAAAATGGGAAAAATAAAAGAAACATAAAACTAAATAAAACTTCTCTCAACAGTGTATATAGACCATGTATATAGAATAACATACCTATTTATTTTCTCCTTGTAAATAATTAATAAAAAAATCCAATAAAATATTTCTATATTCCATATTTCATGGTACAAATTAATAAAATAAAAATCAGAAAAATAAAAATAAAATAAAAAGAAAAAGAATAAAATCAATTTCCACGTTGTATATATACCATGTAAATATGTATATAAAACTATTTATTTACCTTATGTAAATAAATAATAAAAATAAAATAAAAATGCCCTTTTATTCCAAATTTTATGTTATAAATAAATAAAATATAAAATTGGAATAATAATATAAAAATAAATAATTAAAAATAAAAATCAAAAATATATATATACCTATATATAATAATAATATAATGTAAATACATAAATTATTTTTCAAAAAAATAAATAAAAATCACTAAAAATTAATTTGGAAAATAGAAAACATTTTTCATGTTTTAACTTTTTCGAAACAAAGACATTTACTAATTTTTATTGAATTTCTAAATAATTAATAAATGGTTGTTCCTAATTGGTCCACAGGGGATGTTGACCCCCAGTCAACTCCCCCCTGGACCATTCGACCCGGATCCGTCTACACCGACCCGCCTTCTCTGAATTTTTGGGAGACGATCTGATCTCCATTTGCCTAAATCCCGGGTCCTAATCACACTTCATACATCCGAGACCCTCGCCCGATCATTCTCCTAGGGATCCAAGCTTCACCGAGCTTCGCACGACCCCATCTTCCCGGACCCTTCTCAGTATAAAGCTCCACCTCCGCCGCACATTTCCCACTATCTTTGGCTCTGCCCCTTCGTCCCAGGACCTCCACTCGCATCCCTAGAGTGACAGCTACTGATAGGAGTGTTGCAGTGAGGAGAAGGAGTCCTCATCCATTGATCCGGCGACCTTCGTCGCCGTGCGCCACCGCGAGGTGCGCCAAGCCTCGGACCCCGACGTTTCCTTGAGGCCAAGACCCCTAGAGCTTCCTTATCTCATCCCCAGTCGATTTCCTCCATCAGGTAACTCCGATACCTTCTAGGTTAGCTTAATTTTCCATTACGCCCAAATCGCACCGTCGGCGTCGCCGGCCGATTCACGTCGATTCGATCATCCATTCTCTCATACGACTCGACCACCACACTCACGAGACTCCTCTTCACCTTCTGCACCCACTCACTCAACTTGGTTCACCCCGGAACCAAGAGTCGGACCTCCCTCGCCGTCGCCTCGCTAGAGGTCTTCGCCGCGACCCATTCGTTCATCCATTTCACCCCTAACCGGGTCGAGGCAATTTGCCCTCGACCCAGGAGCCTTTTGTGATGTTTCGCAGGTCTAAGGGACCCATCTGAGGGTCGAGTCATTCGAGCACAGAGGCTCAGCTCCTCCCTCATCGCTGGAGCTCCCCGGTCTCATTGGAGGAGCCCACCAGCTACGGAACACCTCGGCGATCACTTTCCACATCCCAGCAGCATCATCAGAGGTATCCACCGCGCGCACTGAGACGGCAAAGTTTGCCGGTGAGCTGTTCTTAGAGCATCTCCAGTTGCCGTCCGATCAGCCCCGACACTCCAGATTCAATCATCGTTGTCTATTTGAGGAGTTTCAGCCACCGTCAGATTCTTCTGGGGCTTAATCAGGATCATCCATCCACGAAGAGGTGCCCTCTCTTCCCAGCCGTCAGATCAGTACGTGGCGCCTCTTCAGCCGTCCGTTTTTAATAAGGGGTAATTTTGTTGGACATGTGAGCCCACGGCGAGCCATTATGCAATAAATGTTATTGCAAATATCATTCCCTGATCTGAAATGAAGAATAAATAATTTGCATAATAGGTCCCTCTGTACAATTAGGGTTATTTACCATGGCTATCTTAATGATCATACAGCTGTTGATTCAATTATTGAATCATAGAGGCTGGTGCTTGGATGAATATCTAAAGAGTTAGATTGAGGACTCATCAGCACCGCCAAATGATTGTTAAGATGTGATCTCCAGCCTAAGTAGGAGATGGCATTCCTTTCTCACATAGGCTGATATCTGACCGACCTCTTGATGCAGGTCCTCTGCATAAGAATAGAGATTCGGAGGTGTCAGATTAGTTAGGTCAAAAAGTTGAATTAACGAGATCGAGATAATCTAAGTCCTATGTTGAATGTTGTCATAACATAGGCACGCATCCTCTGACCGGAGACAGATGTGTTACTATATGTCTGAGTATGTACATTTGGCAGACCAATAGGTTGATGGCCTAACCAAGGTCTATACACCGGCTCGTTGGTGTGCATATAAGGGCATATGGATAATATGATCTCTCAAAGGGATCATACAAGTTCACTACTGAACCGGAAGACATGAGCTCACTCATGAGATATTGGGAAGAATCAAATTCTGTGCACGGTCGTCTCTCTTTGGAAGCTTGACTGAATTTGTAGGTTTGATATATACTTTCGGAAAGTATATGATCAAGACCTAGGTATGATATATGGTTTTGGAAAGTATATGATCGATACCAAATCTCAATGATCAAATTAGAAACTTAGTGATCAAACCCTGAAGAAGACAGTATAAAATTGATCTTGATCTTTAGGTTGACCATGGGTCTTCCAGTATGCAGGATGTACAGGTATTGGGAATACCTGAGGGTGATGTGATCATAAACGATTGTATATCCATGACGCTTCCATTCCAAAGGAGTGATGAATCAGGTCCGGATTTTAGTGACTCCTCTCAGTAGAGAAGCAATCTGATCTTAGTCCAAGTGTTGGACATTGGTCTGAATGAGATTTAGATGCAATGAGAAGATTAGATTTACGGTCTTGATTTAATCAAGCATCTGTGGGAGGTTCGTAAGATCTGGATTTGAGATAAGATCTCAATATCCAAGTCACTATAGTGGAACAATACAATCGCCATGTCCTTATCTCCAAGTATCTGCGGAGAAAGCACATTATTCTTGAAGGAGTTCAAGAATAATTCATTTGATGAATTCTGTATCCAAACATCGAGAAAATGGATAATTAAATATGATTTAATTATCATGAATAATATGAATTTGATTCATATTATAAGAAGAGATATCTAAGATAATTAAATGTGATTTAATTATCAAAGATATGAATAACATGAATGTGATTCATGTTATTTGGGAACATGAGAAAAGAGATCCAAGATGATTAAATATGATTTAATTATTATAGATATGAATAATGTGGATAGCACTATCCGTATTAATCATATAAATTATAAATGTGATTTATAATATATTAGAGAGAGAGAGAAACTATGTAAAAAGCATTTGTTAATTATTGATGTGAATTGGATTCACATTAAGTAATTAATTGGAAATGCAATTTACAAATTAGTTTGGGTTGTGAATATGATTCACATATTTATCAATGGCATGATTGAAATATTCACAAATTAATTTGGAATTAATTTGGTGGATATTTTTAATAATACATTGAGAAATAATAATACAAAATAAAAATGAGATAAATAACCTCCAAATGAGGTGTCGTCACCAATGACATGGTCAAGGGTGACGCCCCCTCAATTTTAGGAGGAAATTGGTTATCTCCCATTTATTATATTATTATATCTTGATAATTAATTTATGTTAAATTAAATTGTGTTGATAATGTTGAAACATATATTTAATTTAAATATAAATTAATGTTGTTGGTTTTTAGCCAACAACAATCTTGGCCATTGATTAGTACATAGATCACCATGGATGTTGGATCTATGTGTCCCATGGATTGAGATCGATTGGATCCCAAACTAGTATAAAAGAGGGCTAGCCTAGCCTTCCAATGCACAACATTATCAAGAGTTGTAGAAGCCTACTCCTCTCTCTCTCTCATTCTCGCCTTCTCTCTTTCTCTTCTCCAAGAAGTGGTCGCCCACTTTGTGTTGAGAAGGAGAGTCTCTCTCGCCTTCGCCTTCGATGACTCGAGGATCTCCTTCTTCTTTGGGGCTGCTTGCTCTAAAGGAAGACGACGAATTTCGTTAGACAAAATCAAGGGATCCATCGCTTGGATCTTCATCGAGGGTTGCGGGAGGAACGTGACTCATCATTGCGCCCACAAGTGCGTTCTTCGTGGATGGGACTTAAGACAGGAGGATCTCTTGTTTGGGATCTCGCCATCACAACCATACTTCAAGAGGTATTCCTTATACTTTGTGGTTTGATGAAACGATCCGAGAAGTGTTCTCGTGATCATGTGGTTTCATCTTTAGATTTTAAAAAAAATAATTTCCGCCGCATCTAGCGACTAGTGTGACTAGTTGCTCCGATTGCATACGATGCAATCGACACGCTTCCGTGATGCGCTTAAGGATTCTCAATATCCTTCAAGTGGTATCAGAGCCTTAGGTCAAAAAGGGTTTTGGATATGATCCATGAACCAAGGACGACTTGGGTTTGAAAGGGTCGCGAAAATTGTTATTGCATTTCAATTTTCGCACCTCTGATTATTTGAATTTTGAGGCACTGTTTAAATTGTTTAAATACAAAATTTTCAATTGAATTTTGTTCCTCATTGAATAAGGAAACCATAGTATCTGAGTTTACTAAATTTGGATTTAATTTGCTCAAGATATGGCCTTTTGAATATGCATGTATTCACAGTTGCGGGAACTGCAGAACAGAACGTGATTAATTTGTTAATTACGATTTTGTTGCGCCTCGAAATGCGTGAAATATCATTTAGATTCTGTTGTAAATCAAGTTGACAATCTTAGGACACTAATTTTGTGAATTTTGGATTTAAATTGATCAAGATAAGTTAATTTTAGTGATTGGGGGTCACTGCTGGAAATTGACAAATTTGATCATGAACCTTGTGATAGTCGTTCAAATTAATTTGATGAAAATTAATTGTTAATTTTCTGAAATGATCATTGATAAGTATTTGTGAAATATTTAGAGATAATAATCGTTTCATTGAATGACATCCCACTAACCATAATGATAAGATAGTTGATCTTGATCATTGGTTAATTTGAAATCATCAACAAATATTGTTTTGCATACAAAACCCTAGGTCATCCTACAATAGTTGTAGGACAACTTTTTCATGCAAAACCCTCTTGCTTGAATAGGATTGGGGATTTGTTTAGCAAATCTCCTTATAATATAATCAAAATTATTTTGATGTATATTATATGGTATAATTTCGGTTAAAAGACCGATGAGTATCTCAAAGTACATGATGATCAATCTGGCATTATCCTTTCCTGAAGTAGATATGGTGTCTAGTCGGAGATCGCTGGGGTAGCGGGTTGCAACGTATGTGGTTCGTCCCACTCTCGCCGCTACTGGCCATGACAGCGGGTAGGGACTGGATAATGCCGGAGAAAGCAAAGTGTATTTTTCTGATTATTAAAATTCGAAATAATACATACTTTGAGATTATATCTACTATTCATGTAAAATTCAAAGTTTGTTGATTGATAATAGGATTGATATTTAATTTAATGTGATTAAATTAATTATATCCTATTAGAACACTCTATTATGAATAGATATGTATTTCCCTTGGAAGAATTAATTATGTGAATATGATTCACGATAATTAATTATTACAATTTGAATAAGAGGTGGAGGATTACATAAGTGACATCCATGCTCTCCCATCAAGGCAAAGAATTTCGTCACCAAAAGTTGTATATAGGAGACGCATGTCCGAAGTGACAGATCCTATATACAATTATTTGGATCGGGTTCTTTGCTTCTCGAAAGAGTAAGGTCGTATACATAGTGACCCCAATATCGGGTCATCATATTATTGGGGTGATATTGGATTGCGTATAGCGAGTATTAAGCCTGTTGACGGTTGGTTCAATTAGCAGCGGGTCAACATCACCTTAGGGGTGGTGGGCCCGGGTGTTAAAGACCGAATTGGGAAATGCAAGGCGGAATGTGTTCCCGCTTCTTTTTATCGGAGTTGAAGGTCCTCATATTATTGGGATGTGATAAAGATAGGAAAGGAGATCCCAGATCTTGCTAGAGATATAATGGTAAGGATATCTCTTACACTGAAAGTGATTAAGGGAATGAACTTTCATTGTTGACAAGGCAAGACATCTTTGATATAAAAATTCCTAAATCAAAGTAAAATATGTATATAATATATATACACTTATGCAAATTTCTTATTTCAGATAATCTTTCATTAAACCCACTCAATATTATACTCAATAATAACTAGTAAAATATCATGAATTGGACTCATGATCCAGATATTGTACTTGCAATTGGAGGCATAATGTATGTGGTTGCAATGAGCAAGTTTCCTCATATTAATGAAGAATGACAATTAAATAAGACAATAAGACATCACCTTAGGGTCTGTATGTCTCTATAGTCTTGATCTTTCATTGAGTATACTTTGGAAGTGACATGTCGATGGTGATCATAATTGTTGAATAATCCTTATAAAATAAAAGAAGATATTTTGGCATACATATGTGCTCTAGACATTTAATCATGAATGACATGGTTCTCTGCATTATGCAGAATGGTAGCTCGAAAGAGATGATGTATTCAAAATGATTGAATACCTACCTGAACCTAAGTCCCTAAGAGTTGAGATGTATATAGATATGATGAGCGTCATTATTCTACTATCTATACTCAAGTCAGTCATGAAGCTTCATGATATTCATATTGTATGAATTTGATGAAGCATGTATAAATGTTGAAATGCTCTTACATTGAATTCTTTTGAATTTAACATAAGAGATCCTTAGTCTTAAGCAATGGTTGTTTATAGATGAATAGAGCACAGTGGAAGCATGGGTTGGACCCATGTAAGAAGGAAAGTCAAAGAGTTGATTGTACTTCTGTGACTTCCATATGACATCCAAAGAGTTGGATGAATGCCAATAATGCAATAAGTTGATGTGTTGATAGTATGACTATCAAATCTGTCTAAAATCCTTAGTGAAGGACTCAGATAGAGCATCAGAATAATCTACATATGATCATTGACTCTGACTTTCTTATTTCATAAGATAAAGTCTGACAATTGTATCCCAATCTTTTAATGACATTTGCAATTGGTTGCATATAGATTAGAAGATTAGAAATTTGATCTTAAGTTTTAGTAGTCATCTGCATGGATATTGCTGTAATTGTTGCAACACTCTCTGTTGGATAGATAGACTTCATATTCTCAGTGGGAGAGCCCTTAGTCTTGGAGAATGTCTCTATGACCTAGATAGTAGAGTACACTAATTGTTTGTTTCTAAATGTTGGAAACAAACATGAATTCTGAGATAGAACTATCATAAAGAGTTACAATGGAAATATTTCAGATAGTAGTCTAACATCTAGTGGACTCCACAAAATTAGAAAATTAATGAATGGTTCATTAAGATTTCTAATACTGAAAATCAAACCTTATAAGATCAATTGGAGGATGAAGATCATTTGACAATGATCTGGCATCAAGCCTTGGACATTTGTCTGTTGATTTGATCAATAGAATAATAAGATATGAAACTTTAGAATGTCTAAAATTTCAAATCTTACATACTTGTGAATATTGTAAAATGTCCAATACACCCTTCTCAGAGAATGGTGTTAGATGTCAATGTATTCAAGATCTCATACATATTGATGTATGTAGATCATCTATATCTTAGTAAACATTATGGATATGTGATATCTATTAATGATTATGTATGATATGATATTTCTTCTCTTCACCTGAGAAACCTTTGAAATGTTCAAAGATTTCACAATTTTGGTTTAAAACCAAAGTTTGGAGAAAGATGAAATGAATTTGATCTAATCTAGGTAGTTTGTACCTGTTAGATAAAATACAAAGAATACCTTATGGAGATATGAATATCATTTCTATCTCACTCCTCCTGATAAATCTAAACTCAATAGAGTTATAGGGAGATACAATTGGATCATGTGTGACATGATTTGATCAATGATGAATTTTAGCATAATTACCTCTTAGTTTCCAGGTATATATGTAGTGGAGACTACACTATATATCCTTAATAAGGTTCCATGCATGTAAGCTGGAATTAAGCACTAGAGAGTGCTACTTCATTAGGAAAATAAAGGATGGTATTGGATACCTACTTTATGACCTTGAGATTCTTAAAATATCTCATCTCTGAGAATTCTTGGAGGATTGAGACTCTTGAGAATCAAGATGAAAATGAAGTGAAGGAACTCATTTAATCTTGAGAAGATAATGAGGCTCCTGAAATCGGAAACTAAAAGGATAATTAAAGATGAAACATTAATACCTCTTCAAATGAGTTTGAGGATGTATTCCATGTGTCAGTTAAGTCTGACAATGATCGGACTTCATGTGATGAAGCTCCTGAGGATTATGACATGGAAAGATGGATATTAGCAATAAATTCTAAAATAGACTTCATATACAAATGTTGTATATGGACCATCGAGGATCCACCTATATGGGTAAGACCCATAAAGGTGTAAATGGATCTTCAAGAGAAGAGGGAACCTGATGAGAAGGTAGAGACCTTCAAAGCTCGGTTCGTAGCCATAAGCTACACATCGGAAGAGAAGACATTGCTTGCAATGAGACTTGCTCTTCGGTAACCATGCTTAAAATCATCAGAATATTGCTAACCTTAGCTGCACAACTTGAATGTTGCATCTTCGAGATGTAAGTCAAGATTGCATTCCTCTAAGAATACCTCTCTGAGGATATTCACATGAAGTAACCCCAGGGCTTCATGGTTGAGGAAAGCAAGGCGTGCAAGCTAAAGAAACTCCATCTATGGACTCAAATTAGCTTCTTGTAGTTGGAACATCATATTTGATACAATCATAAGTGTTATGATTTCAGATAGAATCTTGATGTACCATGTGAAGCTTAGTGGGAGTGCCATTGTGTTCATCGTGCTAAATGTAGATTGTATCCTGATCATTTGGAATGATATAAGGATGATAATAAGTGTTTTATAGACTGGCTATTCCATACTTTGAGATATGATCTCAAGAATACCTCTTAGATTTTAGTTCTGAAGTTGTTCAGAAGCAAAGAAAAGAGGATATCGGGACTGTCACATTCGTAGTACACCTTGGACATATTCCATTCTTGTAAATTCCAAGAAAAGATTCCTTCCCTTGAGATTTGATACTGACCTATCTAAAGGGATATCACCTCAAAGAGTTGAGGAAGTGAATGCTAGAACTGCTTGCACTTGTGCATCAGTTACGAGAAGCTAAGTGTATGCTAAATGTGTATAAAAGCCAGGTATATGCCATGCAGTGGGAGTAGTAAAGTGTTGCTAATCCTACTATGGAGATAAAACACTTGATTGCAGTAATAATAATATCTTCAAAGAAGACAACGGCTTTAGAGATGGTGATCTCTAAGTCTTATCTTCAAGAACTTAAAACTTTATAGATAGAGATCTAAAAGGTCTTAACTGTGGATACCTTAAGAGATAGTGATCTCCCGGAATAAGGGTATTCTGATAAGGATTATGGAAATACTGGTTATAATAATTATTAAGCAATAGTATCAAGGATACTATAATTGCTTTATCGAGATTGAGTATTGGTTGCGTAAGATGCAACATTCGCATTGGATGCGAGCACTGTTACTAAGAGATATGCAAGTGCCGTAAAAGGACTTGGCATAGTCTTTTGGGAACAGAGTGATTGATCAGCTTACCTAGCCATTTCTAAATAGTCTATGATTGTCACATGAGTGTGGGTTTAAATGATTAGCCCATTAATGGCTCTTTGGGCTAGTGGGAGATTGTTGGACATGTGAGCCCACGACGAGCCATTATGCAATAAATGTTATCGCAAATATCATTCCCTGATCTGAAATGAAGAATAAATCATTTGCATAATAGGTCCCTCTATATAATTAGGGTTATTTACCATGGCTATCTTAATAATCATGCATCTGTTGATTCAATTATTGAATCATAGAGGTTAGTGCTTGGATGAATATCTAAAGAGTTAGATTGAGGACTCATCAAGCACCGTCAAATGATTGTTAAGATGTGATCTCCAGCCTGAGTAGGAGATGGCAATCCTTTCTCACATAGGATGATATCTGACCGACCTCTTGATGCAGGTCCTTTGCATAAAAATAGAGATTCAGAGGTGTCAGATTAGTTAGGTCAAAGAGTTGAATTAACGAGATCGAGATAACCTAAGTCCTATGTTGAATGCTGTCATAGCATAGGCACGCATCCTCTGACCGGAGACAGATGTGTTACTATATGTCTAAGTATGTACATTTGGCAAACCAATAGGTTGATGGCCTAACCAAGGTCTATACATCGGCTCACTGGTGTGCATATAAGGGCATATGAGTAATACGATCTCTCAAAGGGATCATACAAGTTCACTATTGAACCGGAAGACATGAGCTCACTCATGAGATATTGGGAAGAATCAAATTCCGTGCACGGTCGTCTCACTTTGGAAGCTTGACTGAATTTGTAGGTTTTATATATACTTTGGAAAGCATATGATCAAGACCTAGGTATGATATATGCTTTTGGAAAGTATATGATCGATACCAAATCCCAATGATCAAATGAGAAACTTAGTGATCAAACCCTGAAGAAGACAGTATAAAATTGATCTTGATCTTCAGGTTGACCATGGGTCTTCCAGTATGCAGGATGTACAGGTATTGGGAATACCTGAGGGTGATGTGATCATAAATGATTGTATATCCATGACGCTTCCATTCCGAGGGAGTGATGAATCAGGTCTGGATTTTAGTGACTCCTCTCAGTAGAGAAGCAATCTGATCTTAGTCCAAGTGTGGGACATTGGTCTGAATGAGATTCAGATGCAATGAGAAGATTAGATTTGCGGTCTTGATTTAATCAAGCATCTGTGGGAGGTTCGTAAGATCTGGATTTGAGATAAGATCTCAATATCCAAGTCACTATACGTGGAACAATACAATCGCCCTGTCCTTATCTCCAAGTATCTGCGGAGAAAGCACATTATTCTTGAAGGAGTTCAAGAATAATTCATTTGATGAATTCTATATCCAAACATCGAGAAAATGGATAATTAAATATGATTTAATTATCATGAATAATATGAATTTGATTCATATTATAAGAAGAGATATCTAAGATAATTAAATGTGATTTAATTATCAAAGATATGATTAACATGAATATGATTCATGTTATTTGGGCACATGAGAAAAGAGATCCAAGATGATTAAATGTGATTTAATTATCATGGATATGAATAATGTGGATACCACTATCCATATTAATCATATATATTATAAATGTGATTTATAATATATTAGAGAGAGAGAGAAACTATGTAAAAAGCATTTGTTAATTATTAATGTGAATTGGATTCACATTAAGTAATTAATTGGAAATGCAATTTACAAATTAGTTTGGGTTGTGAATATGATTCACATATTTATCAATGGCATGATTGAAATATTTACAAATTAATTTGGAATTAATTTGGTGGATATTTTTAATAATACATTGAGAAATAATAATACAAAATAAAAGGGATTTTTACCCGGCAGACCCTGGAATCTTTTGCAATTACCGCTACGACCTTCGAAACATCCTAATTCCTCCCTCGACCCCGTAAACTTGGTCCGTCTTATCCAACAAACCCTGCCGTCAATTTTAACTATATTTGAGTCAATTACTTGGGTTAGTCATGATTTAATCTAACCAATTAACCATCCAATGGTTAGGATTAGCCAAAAAATAGAAAACGAATCCTGCAACAGGAAGAGAGCAAGGAAGCAACATCCGTGGGGCTCCATCGCCAGGGGTGAGCAGGGAGCTTGGAGGGGACGGCGCAGGGAGCAGCGACGCGGGGGAGGTGACCAGGAAGCTTGGGAGGGGACGGGTGCAAGGGCAGCGACGCAGGGTGCTTGGGAGGGGACGGTGCAGGGGCAGGGTGCAGCGGCATGCGGGAGGGAGAGGGGGGTGTGCAGCGGCACGCGGGGGGAGGGGGGCGGTTGAAGCGGCGCGCGCGGGAGGGGGGGAGTGCAGCGGCGCGCGGGGGGAGGGGGTGGGATTGCAGTGGTGCGCGAGCGGGAGTGGGCTTGCAGCGGCACGTGCGGGGGGGGGGGGGGGGGGGGGGGGGGTTGCAACGGCACGCCGGGGGGAGGGGGTGGGCTTGCAGCGGCGCGTGCGCGGGGGGTGGAGGGGTGGGGCGGCGGCACGCCGAGGGGGAGGGGGTGGGGTTGCAGTGACGTGCGGGAGGGCGGGGGGTTTGCAGCGGCGCACGGAGGGGGAGGGGAGGGGGAGGTTGTAGCGGTGTGCGGGGGGGCGGGCGGGTTGCAGCGGCGCACGGGGGGGTGTTTGCAGCGGCGCACGGGGGGAGGGGGAGATTGCAGCGGCGCGGGGGGGTGGTGGGGGCAGGGGGTTGCAGGGAGTAGCGACGGCGGGTGGGGACACCCTCGGACCTGGGTGGGGCAGGCCATTCGAGCAGAGGAGGGAGGGAGCTGCGCACGGGGCTCATCGGCGGCGGAGGGGAGAGCCAGGGATGGAGCTCCTCGACGACGCAGGGGGATCAACTCTTCTGGGATGATGGAGTGGCATCAAATGTAAATTTGATAAACAAATTGGACATAATATAAATGAACATAACGAAATTGGGTTAATTTTAATGGGTAAATTAACGGGAGTTAACCACAGGGTCTATAGGGTAAGAGTTAGCAAGTTTACGGGGTCGGGGGAGGAATTAGGATGTTTCGAAGGTCGTAGCGGTAGTTGCAAAAGATTTCAGGGTCTGCCGGATAAAAATCCCAAAATAAAAAGGAGATAAATAACCTCCAAATGAGGTGGCGTCACCAATGACATGGTCAAGGGTGATGCCCCCTCAATTTTAGGAGGAAATTGGTTATCTCCCCTTTATTATATTGTTATATTTTTATAATTAATTTATGTTAAATTAAATTGTGTTGATAATGTTGAAACATATATTTAATTTAAATATAAAATAATGTTGTTGGTTTTTAGCCAACAACAATCTTGGCCATTGATTAGTACATACATCACCATGGCCGTTGGATCTATGTGTCCCATTGATTGAGATCCATTGGATCCCAAACTAGTATAAAAGGAGGGCTAGCCTAGCCTTCCAATGCACAACATTATCAAGAGTTGTAGAAGCCTACTACTCTCTATCTCTCTCATTCTTGCCCTCTCTCTTTCTCTTCTCCAAGAAGTGGCCGTCCACTTTGTGTTGAGAAGGAGAGTCCCTCTCGCCTTCGCCTTCGACGACTCGAGGATCTCCTTCTTCATTGGGGCTGCTTGCTCTAAAGGAAGACGACGGATTTCGTTAGACGAAATCAAGGGATCCATCGCTTGGATCTTCATCGAGGATTGCGGGAGGAACGTGACTCATTATCGCGCCCACAAGTACGTTCTTCGTGGATCGGACTTAAGACAGGAGGATCACTTGTTTGGGATCTCGCGATCACAACCACGCTTCAAGATGTATTCCTTATACTTTGTGGTTTGATGAAACGATCCGAGAAGTGTCCTCGTGATCATGTGGTTTCATCTTTAGATTTAAAAAAATAATAATTTCCGCCGCATATAGCGACTAGTGCGACTAGTTACTCCGATTGCATACGATGCAATCGACACACTTCCGTGATGTGCTTAAGGATTCTCAATATCCTTCAAATTTCACTTAGGCCCCTCGTTTTATTTCATTTATAGTTTAGCCCTGTAAATATTTAGTATAGTTGTTTTTATTTTGGAATATTTGCATAGTGGACCTTAATGTGTTCTTTATTTGCACTTTAGTTCCCGTGTACGTGAGCCACGTGCGTCGACACGTGAGGATTTGGACATTTTGCAGTTATAGTCCTGTGGTTTCTTGGTGTAGTTGATTGATCTTTTATAAATAGGAATTACAACCATGCCCCTCCATGCCTGATTCACGTGCCTAACGCGTGATTTTATGGACTTTTTGCGTACGGACCCTTGAGCTTTATTTACTTGTTACTGTTTAGTCCCTGGAAATACTTTTTTTTGCATTTAGGTCCTTGTGTACTGTGTGCCTTGTTTAAATCAAATAAAATAGCAAATTGAATCCAAATTAGGTGAGATTTGGATATGTAGCTCCTGCTACTGTGTAAAACTTTCTCTAGATTTTTGGTACATTTTTTAGGCGTTTTGATATTTTAAAAATTCAAAAATAGTGATTTTTGCTACTGTCTGACTTAGGAAATCAAATAAAAATATAAAAAATATTTAAAAAATCCAAAAAAATTAGTAATAGTTAGTTTTAGTGTGTTTTATTTTCTATCCAATTTTTGTGCTTTTTGGATTTATAAAAACCTTAAAAATTGCAAAACACTAAAAATCTTATAAAAATTCTGAAAAAATTATATAAAACTCTAAAAAATACAAACTCTTTTTCTAAATCTTAGTTTTTGTTTATATTTTTCATAAAAATTACCTCCAAACTTTTATAAATCCATTTTATATTTTTAATGGATCTTTCAAGTCTGGCTGTACAGTAGCACATTGTTTTCCTCTTTCCTGATTTTTAAAAAAACATATAAAAATTGAAAAATTTTGAAAAATTCAACAAAAATACTTAAAAACCTAAAAAAACATAAAAACATTTTTATTTGAATTTTTGGAGTATTTTTTAGTGTTTTTATTAATTGTTGAAGTTGCTTGTTTTTACTTTTCTCTATAAAATTAAAAATACAAAAACATTAAAAAATTAACTAAAATACACCAAAAAATATTTTATTCTTTATTTTGACTTCGACTACTTCGTAGGCCGTCTCGGCCATTTCGTGCTCCCTGAGTCCGACCCTAGTCGCTATACCAAGTTAATAATTTAGCGAGGATCGCTTTTCTTGATTTTATGGTTTTATCTCTTTTATTTGGTGCTCTAATATAATTTTTCTTGATTGAACTGATTACCGTGAGATCTGGATCGCAACGACCCTTGTCTACCTTTATCCGGATTTTGTGGGATTCGGAATCTTCGGCTCATCAGAATGGCGCCGTTGCAGGGAGCACGGCTTAGTAGGTGTTTTTATTTTCATTTTATTTGGTTTTGTTCTTTGCGGTTTTCTGTGGCTTTTCGTTTGTCCGCGGCTTTTCACGGCTTTTTGTTTTCTATTTGTTTTCATTTTCTTTTATTTTCTTTTATTTTGTTTTTGTTTGTCTTGGGTGTTTATTTCTATTTCCTACATATATCCTGTTTTAGTTTATTTGTTCTGTTTAACTGGTTTGACACTTTGGTCTCTTTTTCTTGCGAGGGGCCCGAGGACCGAGGCGGCTTTTTCGGAAGCTGAAGCAATCGCGGGAGTCAGAGGCGGCATCTTTCTCTACGAAGCCGCAGGAGAGCGCGAGGAGGAAGAGCCAAAGTTCGCGAGCCGCGGAATAGCCGCGGAGTAGCGTAGATTAGTTTAGTTTACTTCTTAGCAGATATTATTAATTTGTAATAATACAGGGACCTGAACTGGAAACTTGGTAGACTTCAAGGTCTGTTTCGCCGAGCACTGGTGTGCTCGGGGTACCCCACCAAGTTTTTCACGATTTTCAGCTTTTTGACCGTTTATTTACTGCCCTTTGATTTACGCAGTTTTCGGCCCTAGCTTAGGATTTCTACTGATTGTGACGTAATAATTAGGATCCACACACCTAACAATTTGTCTGTACCTATTAGATCGTAATTGGACCAAAAATAAAATCTATAAGAAAAGACTACTTGGTCACTTGAGAGGTCCCGAGCCGCTAGAGGTCGTATACAATGCTGGCAGGACCCATTGTGGCGGGCACCGATCGGCATCCGCGACCGGACACCGACCCCTCCTGTTGACCATTTAGCCATCTGTTCTTTCATGTAGAATTGCTTTACTTAGGGCTGTTTTTCCGCTTGTATCATATAGGTAATTTATATTCAGTCTTTTATTTATGTGCGGATCACTCTGCATGTAGACTGCCGGAGTCAGGTACGCATTTTTTACTCTGCATGCATCATTGATTCCCACGCATCGGATTTTTCGTCTTCTCCCCCTGTTTTTGGACTTAAAATAATCAGGAGAACCGAAAAATTCGTTAGGCGTTGTTTGATTTGAAAAATATCTAAAATACAAAAACCATAAAGTTGGGGCTGCTAAACAAACTTGATCCTAAAAGACATTTCACCATAAAAAACTGTCTTGGGGAGAGCAACCCCCTCATTGTCTAGTTTATATGTGCGAGAGAGTGACTGCACCCTAGGCTAGAGCCATATCTGAACCCTCTTCAGACTACTGCTTCTGGTCTAGTTGTTCTCCAGTGAGGATCGCTCCAGTCTCCGGTAAAGCGGACCGTGATATCCTTAACAGAGCAAGCCGATCGGGTAGCCGGTAAACGGTCTGCGACTTGTACTGGCTGGGAAAGATCTAGTTCGAGATCGGGATAGTTTCCTGGGGGAGTCGGATTCCTAACATGTCACGTAACTGCTCTTATATCCTGACATGATCACCTAAATAAAAATTGACAAGATAATTGACCGAACTCTTACGGTCTTCAGCTCGTGTTGAGTAGGTGAACTCAAGGTTTGTTTGCTCATCCTGTTTGTTTCCAGATCCCATCCGCCCGACTCGCCAGATCAAGATGATGGGCAGGAGGTCTCTTAGGCAGACTCTGGTTGCACCGCTTTTCAGTACTCTAGCCTGTTCATCTAGGTTGGTTCGCGAGAGTCGAGACCCGCTCTGCGAACACGAGTTCAATTCCACCATGTTCCCCCTTGACCACCCTTCTTCTATTTCTGAGATGGCAGTGCCAGATGAGAGACAGCAGACAGATTTATCGGCACCTGAGTTTGGGTCTTTTTCCTTTGCATAGACCATGGCCGGCAGCAGCGATGACCGCACCGGAGGTCCCTGACCAGAGCAGACATACATCCTGGATCAGGGTACGATCAACACCACCCTGATCGCCTCCCTCGAGACGATGCAGCAGCAGATTAGGGATCAGGGGGTGTTTATGATAGAGATGAGGAGAGAGATGGAGCAGATGAGAGCCGACCGCGAGCAGCGCGGGCCCGGAGACGGACCACGGAGACCCGATGACCCAGCAGCAGCAGCGGCCGCAGCAGCAACACCAGCAGATCAGCTGAGACCGATGCGGGAGTTGCACAACCCCGGATCAACACTGACGTACCGGTGGGTGGTACTACCAGCGATCGTGGGGGACTTCAAGTTCCCCCCGAACACACTTCAGCTCCTACCCCGCTTCCACAGGCTCGCCACTGAGGAGCCTCATCTACATCTCCAGGAGTTTCTGATGATCTGCAGCACCGTCCACAATCGACAGGTGGACGAGGACACCATCCGAATGATCGCCTTCCCCTTTTCACTAGCAGATAGAGCAGCCACATGGCTGAAGAATTTGGGGAAGTTTGTTTACACCTGGGAGCAGCTCCACACTGAGTACTTGAACAAGTACTATCCACTCGGGCGGACGAATGCAGCGAGGGCCCTGATTAGCAACTTCTCCATGATCCCCAACGAGCAATTCCATGAGGCATGGGAGAGGTTCAGAGAGCTGACTGACAGATGCCTGCACCACGACATCATGAAGCCGAACTTAGTTCAGAGCTTCTTTTTACGGGTTGACACCAGAGCTGCAGGGCCTGGTGAATGCTTCGTGTGGTGGTTCCTACTTCGCCAAGGATGAGGACCAGGTCTGGGCCATCTCTGAGGAGATGGCCGAGAACTATACAGTGATGTCCTAGACCCGTCTTTACACTCAGGGACGCCTACATCCACAGCCACAGACCGTGCAGTTTCAGAGGATAGCACGGGTCGATGCCGGTCCTTCTACTTTGTCCACGGCAGCCGCACAGTCTGAGTCTACAGCCGCAGACATGGGGATCATCAGCGAGAAGCTGGATCGGATCGAGCTGATATAGAAGAAGCAGTGCCAGGGCATATCTCAGATAGATCAGATGGCACAGACGATGAGTGATCTGAAGACACAGCTCATGTGTCTCCAGGAGGCACAGACGGCTTCTCAGCCCCGTCTTCAGTCACGAGGAGATCCGAGTAGCAGTGGCAGCTCGTCCCAGCGCTCCAGTCAGCCTAGACAGGTTCACCTTGTATAGGCGGAGCCGTACCAGCAGCCGCATCCATACTACCAGTCGCCACCATCTCAGGACACTCAGATGGTGGTCTACCAGCCGGATCAGCCCCTAGCAGTACTTCCTCCACCCACCTATGAGTAGGAGTCGCTGATGGACGTCAATGGGATTTGGTACGATCGACCCCAGCCCGGTATCCGACGAGACCATCCTGGATTCTGTTGGTCAGCCGGAGGTGCCAGTTCCCAGCAGCAGCCTCCAGTTCAGGGTGGCCAGTACGGCCAGCAGCGAGAGCACCAGCAGCCCCAGCCCCCAATACATCAGCAGCAGCAGCAGTCATCCCAGCAGCACCAGCAGTATGGTCCTCGTCCCTATCAGCAGGGACAGTCTTGGAGGCAAGAGCAGCCTCAGCAGTATCATCCCTAGTAGTACCCCGCTCACCCGCACCAGCCATAGCAGCAGCCTCACTACCAGCGAGGCCACCCGTCAGGTTCTCATGGGCCAGCCTATGAGAACCCCACCTTGGACGATCTATCCTGCCTCATGACTGAGCAGCAGGCTACCTTCATACGGGAGATGGATGAGTTCCGCTAGGAGATGCGGGAGATAGTGAGAGGGAAGGCCGCCATCCCTGCCCAGAGTGAGCCAAACCCGAACAATCTGAAGAGGAAGTCTGAGCAGATAGATTTCACAGAGTTTGCCACTCCTAGTGATTCATTTAGTGATATGTCTGCATATCTATTTGATACTGATTTTGTTACACTTAGGAGCAGTAGGATGCCAGCAGGCGGTGCCTCGTCTGAGCGACAATCCCATGCCACTTCCAGGGTGCCAGGCGAGGAGGAGCGTGGTACTGATGCCGTGAGAGATGATGACAGTGTTGCTGACGCCACTAGGGATGTTGATCCAGCCGACGGTACTGAGGTCGTCGCTTCACCAGTTAGAGGAGGTCGTACTGACGCCACCACAGTTGCTGAGCCAGAGTGGTGTACTGATGCCGCGAGTTGACATGCCGAGGGTGGTACTGAGGCTATCGTTTCTACTTCTGCTAGTCCTGTTGTTTTTCCATCTACACATGTACCTCAGGACATTTCTGGAAATAAAGGAAAGGGTTTATTTTATTCTGATCCACCTTTGGTGATTGATGATGTATGTGTGGATTATGCCGTACTTGAGCAGCCTAGACCCTCTCCTAGTCCTTCATATGAGAAGGACCCTGTAGTCCCCTTTCCTAGAGCACTTCATTTGGGTAAGGGGTAGAAAAAAGAAAATCCTAAAAAGAAACAGCAGGTTGAGTTCAGCCAGCATATGATCGATAGATTCCATATCCAGCTGACTCTCTAGGAGGCCTTGGAGCACATCCCTCTACTCCAGAGATCACTCAAAGATAGGACCACAGTTAGGAGGAAGAGGAAGAACCACCAGTCTGAGATCCATGTGCTTACTCGAGCCACGTGTTTCGCGATACAGAACCGTCTGCCGGCCAAGAGGCCGGATTCAGGAGCCTCGTACGTCAGATTCCACATCCATGAGCAGAGGCTCGACCGCACTCTATTAGTCAGCGGTTCTTCGATCAACCTACTTCCGGCAACCCTTCTCGACCGCTTCGAGTTGGGCACTCTACGACAGAGCATGAAAGTCCTTTAGTTTGTTGATCGATCTGTCAAGAGGCCGAAGGGGATGCTGAAGGACGTTATCGTCACGATTCAGGGCCTGAAATTCCCCATGGACTTCGTTTTGTTGGACATGGAGATCCCTGAGTCTGTGACCGATACCCCCATCATTTTAGGATGCTCGTTCTTGGTCACAGCCAAGGTGGTGACCGACCATGATAGCGGGAAGGTATACTTTCACGTCGAGGGAGAGAGTGTACAAATAGAGACGGTCGAGGACATCAGAGCCAGAGATTCAGAGTGCTCAGAGCCGACCACAGATTCAGAGCAGATGACAGATGTAGGGTGAGACTTCCACCAGGACTACGATTTTGTGATTACAGATGACGAGGCAGTTTGGGCAGATCCAGTCGTACAGGCCATCCTCTCACCTTCAGAGTTCGCTGATGTAGAGACGCCAACAGAAGAGAGCTTGGAGAGCGCATTCCTGGTCCAGGATACCTTTCAGTCAGTAGAGCTGGTTCTTGACCGCGAGATAGATTTCTTTGAGTATGATACAGATCCCTCGGAGTCAGATGTTGATTGGGCAGAGTTTGATGATTTGATACTGTGTCTGACTTCCACTGAGCCTACAGCTAGGGAGTAGGTTGATTCCATGCAGAGCAGAGACAGTCCAGTAGAGCAGCCTTCTCCAGATACTGATTGTGAGCGAGAGTTTTTCTTCTCCCATGCAGATTTGGCAGCATTCACTCAGAGCTTTCAGAGGCCAGATCCTCCAGCACCTACTTATCCAGAGCTGAAGCCTCAACCAGTGTCACTGAAGTATAGATTCCTTGCGGGTGAGTATGAGATGTACCCAGTCATTATCTCAACAGATTTGACTGGAGAGCAGGAATCCCGTCTGATGGGGGTTCTTGAAAAGAACCGCAAAGCTATAGGATGGAGTATAGCCGATCTCCAGGGGATAAGTCCGGCCATGTGCTCCCACCATATCTATCTCGAGGAGGAGGCAAAGCGGTCGCGTGAGTTCCAGCGGCGGCTGAACCCGAACCTTCGAGAAGTTGTCATGAAGGAGATCTCGAAATGGTGGAGCGTCGATTTTATCTACCCCATCTCCGACTCCAAGTGGGTCAGTTCGTTGCATGTGGTGCCTAAGAAGACGGGCATCACTACAGTTGTCAGCGAGTCTAGAGAGGAGATCGCTACCCGGGTACCCACTTCTTGGCGAGTCTACGTGGATTACCGACGACTCAACCAGGCCACCAAGAAGGATCATTTCCCCTTGCCCTTCATTGATCATATTATTGAGAGACTAGCAGGGAAGAGCCATTACTGCTTCTTGGATGGGTACTCCGGCTACAATCAGGTGGTCATCGCGCCTGAGGACCAGGACAAGACCACCTTCACCTGTCCCTTCGTGACATATGCTTTCATACGCATGCCATTTGGGTTGTGCAACGCCCCAGCGACATTTCAGAGATGCATGATGTCTATCTTTTCAGAAATGGTGGGGGAGTGCTTGGAGGTCTTCAAAGATGACTTCTCGGTTTACGGTGACGGATTCGACTCCTGTCTTAACTGCCTAGACCGAGTCCTTCAGCGATGCATTGAGTTCACCTTGTGTTGTCTTGGGAGAAGAGTCACTTCATGGTAATTCAAGGGACGGTGCTTGGCCATATCATTTCCAACAGGGGCATGGAGGTTGATCCGGCCAAGGTGGATGTCATTAGGAAACTCAATCCACCGTCCAACTTGCGGCAGTTATGGTCTTTTCTGGGGCACGTCGGTTTCTACCGACGCTTCATTCATGACTTCAGTAGGATTGCCCGACCGTTGACTAATCTGCTGATGAAAGACACTGAGTTCCTTGTCGATGACAAGTGTCTATCGTCGTTTGATACTCTCAAGAGATGTGTTGTAGATGCTCCTGTTCTCCAGCCACCTGATTGGTCTCTCCCATTCGAGATCATGACGGACGCCTCCTATTTTGTCGTAGGGGCCGTGCTGGGACAGAGGAGGGATGGAGACCCATTTGATATTCACTATGCTAGCCGTAAATTGGATGTCGCACAGCAGAACTACACGGTAACTAGGAAGGAGATGCTAGCCGTAGTTTTTGCCCTAGATAAGTTCAGATCTTACTTCATTGGATCTAGAGTGACCATCTATACTGATCATACCGCCATCAGGTACCTCATGGCAAAGAAGGATGCCAAAGCTAGATTGACTCCAGGAGTTTGATATAGAGATTAAGAATAAGCCTGGAGTTAAGAATGTGGTGGTAGATCATCTCTCCCGATTAGAGCATCTTGAGGATTCTGAGTAGACTGAGCCTATTTATGAGACCTTCCCAGATGAGGCGATCCTTGCTATCGCCTCTCTCCCGTGGTCGCCGATATTGTGAACTTTCTTGTTGCTAAGAAAGTTCCACAAGATTGGCCCAGGAAGAGACTTGAGACCTTCCTCGCGATGGCCAAGTTCTACCACTGGGAGGATCCCATCCTTTACCATGAAGGAGGGGATAGCGTCTGGCGTAGGTGCATTTCTCAGGAGGAGCACCATAGCGTCCTCACTTACTGCCACCATCTTGAGGCAGGAGGACATCACTCTGGGAGGAGAACAGCACAGAAGGTGCTCTAATCCAGCCTATGGTGGCATACCCTCTTCAAGGACTCTGATGAGTTCGTAAAGAGTTGTACTGACTATCAGAGGATGGGCACTTGTAAATAGCGTGATATGATGCCGATGCAGCCCATTCACTTCTGTGAGGTTTTTGACGCATGGGGCATCGATTTCATGGGTCCATTCCCTAGGAGTCAGGGATTCGAGTACATTCTGTTGGCCGTTGAATATGTTAGTCGTTGGGTTGAGGCCATCCCCTCCCGAACCGCAGATGCTAGGATTGTTTGCCGATTTTTGAGGAAGCGTATCATTTCACGATTCGGGGTACCTCGAGTATTGATATCTGACGGGGGGTCTTATTTCGTCAACGACAAGGTGAAGGCCCTTGCTAGCGAGTTCAGCATAGACCATCGAGTTGCCACTCCATACCACCCTCAGATGAAAGGTCTTGCTAAAGTGTCGAACAGGGAGATCAAGACTATATTGCAGAAAGTCGTCCGCCCTACCGAAAGGATTGGTCACAGCTTTTGGACTCGGTCTTGTGGGCATATAGGACGTCTTTCGAGACTCTTTTGGGTACATCTCCCTTTCGCCTCGTTTATGGCAAGTCGTTCCATTTACTTGTTGAGCTGAGACATAGGTCACTTTGGGCTGTCACTGGTATACTTTTGGATCCAGAGAGTGTAGGAGATCAGAGGAGGGCATAGTTAGCAGCCTTGGAGGAGCTTCGTGATACCGCCTTTTCAAACAGCATGCATTATAAGGAGAGAGTGAATGAGTGGCATGATTCTCATATCAGCCACAAGCATTTTGAGCCAGGACAGAGAGTATGGTTGTTTGATGCTAGGCTTCGTCTATTTCCAGGGAAGCTACAGAGCAAATGGAAGGGACCGTATTTGGTGAGAAAGGTACATGACAATGGGAGTATAGATATATCTGAGTTGTCTTCTGAGAGTACCTTTCGAGTGTATGGCCAGCGGCTCAAGCCATATCTAGATCATGAGCCACGGGTCATTGATGTTGCCTCGATTCACTTTGCGTGAGATGTGGTCTCTTGACTCACATCTATTGCATCTCACGCCTGATTATCATTGTTCTCCCGACTTGTATAGATTCAGATGTCCATATCACTCTATTCTTTACTCCCACATCCCTTTTCTCATCTTTTGATTATGTTATACTTAGGGTGTACTTTACCCTAAGTATAGGGGGGATGTCGGACTCTCGAGTATTCTATTAATTCATTTCTACCTCTATTTTGCTGCCTATACTTACAGATATTTCACCCTAAGTATAGGGAGGGTAGACCATGTACATTCTCACTCGGCTTTCCCTTTGCGTACAGCCTGCTATACTTAGGATTAGTTGATCCTAAGTATAGGGGGAAATGCCGAGATCCTCTTGGATTTCTATTCTTTCATTCGTCTTTGTATATAGCCTTCCTTTTCACTTCCCTATACTGAGCACAAGTTACGTCTTCTTCATCGCTCTTGACTCTGAGGACATCGTTCGAGCTAAGTATAGAGGGGTGTGTATATATTTCATATATACTTTAGCCATAACTCGTACTTTGTGTGAGTGTGTTAATAAATAAAAATGGCTAAAACCCAAAAATCCATAAAAATTAAAAAAAATCCTTGTAAATAAAATTCTTTTATTGCACATACATAGATAATGTACAAATTATTTTTGTAAAAATGTTTGTAAAAACTTTTTGTGTAAATAGTGTGTAAATATGTTCATATCAAAATTATGTATATAGTACAAAATTTTTCCAAAATGTTTTAAAAATCAAGTTTGCAAAAACCTTGTGTAAATTTGTGTACATATTTTGCAAAATTTGCATTCATGCATACATCCATGGTTTCAAAACATTTTTCAAAAATTTCGCACATGTGTAAATATTTGTAAAATAGCATCTTTGTAAATACTTGTATAGATTTTCGGTATCATAGTTGACATTTAAACTAGCCTAGAAATAAATTGGAAAATGAAGCATGGTTAAGATCTTAATACACCTAATTCTAAGAGGAACCTTATAAGGCTTAGGGTTGAGACTTTGCAGGTCCATGGTGACTTAATTCTTTGAGTCCACTAGGCTATGATCATATGTCATCTCGATGAGCCTAAGTAGAGCACTTAACAACACACGCATGACTCATATAGACAATGGTTTGACTTGGACCCGCACTTTACACCGAGCTCTCTACGGATGAGGTGGTGAGGAGGCAATCTTCCTTGACTTGGGGTAGCATATGAGGGTAGTACTTCTAGGTGGAACCTCTCTTCTTCTTATAGTGAAGGAAGTGCGTCTCAACTTGGTCTGGTTGCCATGAGGTCTAACGACAGGAGTTGTGGGTTGCAATAATGCTTCAAAAGAGGGATAGTCTACTTGCTTAAGAGGGAAAACTCCTTAAGTATATATGTTGCACTTTGTAAATATGTTGTACAGATGCACATCAAAAAAATATGCAAAAAGAAAATAACTCCGAAAAAGTGGCAGGTCTGATAAAAAATAATAATCCCACCGGAGTGTATATAGTGCAATAGGCAAAGCTTGAGACTCATGTTCCATCTTATGTAGCTTGCAGCAGGGAGACTTAGCTACACTGGTTGAGCTCCCAGGGATACATGGCTACATTGGCCATGGTCCATTCTCTTCTTCCCCCTCTTCTTGAGCCGGTTGAACTTGAACTTAGAAGGGAATACCCCGTTCCTCGAGGAAAGAGTGGCCAGATTAGGATCATAGAGTTACCTTGTTGGGGAGGGTTGTCATTTTGCTACTTCTGAGGTGGAGAGCTATACCTCACTTACACTGTACAAGGAAAGATTCATGGTCTTCAGGGTTTGTGTATGTAGACTTGTTCTGATATGGATTGTTGAGGAGTCTTGACTATAGATTAGTGGATCTTAGAGGCTATTAAGTTTTAAACCTAAGTCCAAATAAGGTTTCGACACATTAATAATCCAAAGATCTGACCGAGCTCCATATTTCAAATTAATGAAGGCAAGTTTAATAATCAGCATTGATCCATGCATTTCCTCTCTTTTTCTTCTTCTTTCTTTTTCAATCTTTTTCAAATAAGTGTTTGCTAAGGGACTAGCAAAGTTAAGTATGGGGGGTGATGAATACCCATTCATCACTCTTTATTCTTTTATTTTAGCTACAAAACCTATGCAAAACACCATGTAGATATGTGTAAATAGCATAAATAGCCATCATACATGCATTGTGTAAATTACAATAATTAGCATGTTTTTGTGCATAAATAAAAGAATAAAGAAATAAAAGAAAAAGAGGGAAATATTTAGAATAAATATTGAGCGACCTAATCCCAAGGGAGGGCTCAGCATGGGCCTGACCGCAAAAGAATCCAAGTAGAGGGAGATAGGGTCAATCAGGTGTATATATACATATGTATATAAATAAAATTATTTTCCTCTTAATAAAAAAAATGTGTGTTTATTAATTTGTAGATATCTATAAAAATAAAACTAAAATAAAAATGGGAAAAACAAAGGAAAAATAAAAATAAATAAAACTTCTCTCAGCAGTGTATATAGACCATGTATATAGAATAACATACCTATTTATTTTCTCCTTGTAAATAATTAATAAAAAAATCCAATAAAAATATTTCTATATTCCATATTTCATGATGCAAATAAATAAAATAAAAATCAGAAAAATAAAAATAAAATAAAAAGAAAAAGAATAAAATCAATTTCCACCTTGTATATATACCATGTAAATATGTATATAAAACTATTTATTTAACTTATGTAATAAATAATAAAAATAAAATAAAAATACCCTTTTATTGCAAATTTTATGTTATAAATAAATAAAATATAAAATTAGAATAATTATATAAAAATAAATAATCAAAAATAAAAATCAAAAATACCTATATATACCTATATATAATAATATAGTCTAAATACATAAATTATTTTTCAAAAAAATAAATAAAATCAATAAAAAAATAATTTGGAAAATAAGAAACATTTTTCATGTTTTAACTTTTTTGAAATAAGGTCATTTACTAATTTTTATTGAATTTCTAAATAATTAATAAATCGTCGTTCCTGATTGGTCCACGGGGGATGTTAACCCCCGGTCAACTCCCCCCCTGGACCATTCGACCCGGTTCCGTCTGCACCGACCCACCTTCTCCGAATTTTTGGGAGACGAACCGATCTCCATTTGCCTAAACCTCGGGTCCTAATCCCACTTCATACATCCGAGACCCTCGCCCGATCATTCTCCTAGGGATCCGAGCTTCACCGAGCTTCGCCTGACCCCATCTTCTCGGACCCTTCTCAGTATAAAGCTCCACCTCCGCCGCACATTTCCCGATCTTTGGTTCCGCCCCTTTGTCCCAGAACCTCCACTCGCATCCCTAGAGTGACAGCTATCGATAGGAGTGTTGCAGTGAGGAGAAGGAGTCCTCAGCCACTGATCCAATGACCTTCGTCGATGTGCACTGCCGCGAGGTGCGCCAAGCCTCGGACCACGACGTTTCCTTGAGGCCAAGACCACCATAGCTTCCTTAGCTCATCCCCAGTAGATTTCCTCCATCAAGTAACCCTGATACCTTCTAGGTTAGCTTAATTTTCCATTACGCCCAAATCACACCGATGGCTTCGCCGGCCGATTCACGTCGATTCGATCATCCATTCGCTCATCCGACTCGACCACCACACTCACGAGACTCCTCTCCACCTTTTGCACCCACTCACTCAACTTGGTTCGCCCCGGAACCAAGAGTCGGACCTCCCTTGCCGTTGCCTTGCCGGAGGTCTTCACCGCGACCCATCCGTTCATCCATTTAACCCCTAACCGGGTCGAGGCAATTTGCCCTCGACCCAGGAGCCTTTTTGTGATGTTTTGCAGGTCTAAGGGACCCATCTGAGGGTCGAGTCATTTGAGCACAGAGGCTCAGCTCCTCCCTCGTCGCCGGAGCTCCTCGGAGCTCCCCGGTCTCATCGGAGGAGCCCACCAGCTGCGGAACACCTCGGCGATCACTTTCCACAACCCAGCAGCATCATCGGAGGTCTCCACCACGCGCACTGAGCGAGCAAAGTTCACCGATGAGCTATTCTTGGAGCATCTCCAGTTGCAGTCCGATCAGCCCCAACACTCCAGATTCGATCATCGCCATCTATTTGAGGAGTTTCAGCCACCGTCAGATTCTTTTGGGGCTTGATCAAGACCGTCCATCCACAAAGAGGTGCCCTCGCTTCCCAGCCGTCAGATCAGCACGTGGTGCCTCTTCAGTTGTCCGCTTTTAATAAGGGGTAATTCCACTTAGGCCCCTCAGTTTATTTTATTTATAGTTTAGCCCTGTAAATATTTAGTATAGTTGTTTTTATTTGTGAATATTTGCATAGTGGACCTTTATGTGTTCTTTATATGCATTTTAGTCCCCGTTCATGTGAGCCACGTGCGTCGACACGTGAGGATTTGGACATTTTGCAGTTTTAGCCATGTGGTTTCTTGGTGTTGTTGATTGATCTTTTATAAATAGGAATTACAACCATGCCTGATTCATGTGCATGGCGTGTGATTTTGTGGACTTTTTGTGCACGGGCCCCTGAGCTTTGTTTACTTGTTACTGTTTGGTCCATGGAAATACTTTTCTTTACATTTAGGTCCATGTATATTGTGTGCCTTGTTCGAATCAAATAAAATAGCAAACTGAATCCAAATTAGGTGAGATTTGGGCATGTGGCTCCTGCCACTATGTAAAAAAAACCCTAAATTTTTGGTACATTTTTTAGGCATTTTGATATTTTAAAAATTCAAAAACAATGCTTTTTGCTACTGACTGACTTAGAAAATCAAAGAAAAATATAAAAACTATTTCAAGAATTCTAAAAAATTAGTGGTAGCTAGTTTTGGTGTGTTTTATTTTCTGTCCAATTTTGTGCTTTTTGGATTTATAAAAACCTTAAAAATTGCAAAACACTAAAAATCTTATAAAAATTCTAAAAAAATTATATAAAACTCTAAAAAATACAAACTCTTTTTCTGAATCTTAGGTTTTATTTATATTTTTCATAAAAATTGCCTCCAGACTTTTAATAGATCCATTTTATATTTTTAATGGATCTTTCAAGTCTGGATGTACAGTAGCACATTGTTTCCTCTTTCCTGATTTTTAGAAAAACATATAAAAATTGAAAAATTCTGAAAAATTCACCAAAAACACTTAAAAACCTAAAAAACATACAAACATTTTTATTTGAATTTTTGGAGTATTTTTGAGTGTTTTTATTAATTGTTGAAGTTGCTTGTTTTTACTTTTCTCTATAAAATCAAAAATACAAAAACATTAAAAAAATCGTTAAAATCCACCAAAAAATATTTTATTCTTTATTTTGACTTCGACTACTTCGTAGGCCGTCTCGACCATTTCGTGCTCCCTGAGTCCAACCATGGTCGCTATACCAGGTTAATAATTTAGCGAGGACCGCTTTTCTTGATTTTTTTGTTTTATCTCTTTTATTTGGTGGTATGATATAATTATTCTTGATTGAGCTGATTACCGTGAGATCCGGGTCGCAACGACCCTTGTCTACCTTTACACGGATTTTGTGGGATTCTGAATCTTCGGCTCATTAGGTGCACACCCCCTATACTTAGGACAAGGTACGTCCTAAGTATAGAAGACTGTCAACAAGGAGCGACACCTTTTTGATAGATACAGAAGATAGAAAAAGGAAAAGAAGAAAAGAAGAAAAGAGATCAGAAGATGGAAAAAGATAGAGAAGGATATGCGAATCACTCCCCCTATACTTAGGTTAAAAGAAGCCCTACGTATAGGCAACAACAGAAGTAATGAGACGGAACGAAGAACACTTGGCTCGTCCACCCCCTCCCCCCCATACTTAGGACAAAGTATGTCCTGATGTAAGGCAAACACGAGAATGGGTGGACGAGCAATACGGAAGATAGACAGAGATACATGAGAGAGAATATACAACATAATGGATGTACAGAAATCAAGAAGGTAGAAAACGAACCTTCTTGCGGGACCGCTGAGGAATGGATCTGGTATGGTGCAGGTCGATATTGGGGTCCTCAGATGACACTAACCGATCAAGGTCGACAGGGTCAAGGCCCTCAGTGGAGTCAAATCGAAAAGGCACGAACTGGTCAATGGAAGTAGTATGGCTAGGTTCGCCCTTGGGGGTCTCGCTGATATCAAAGTGAAAAGGAACAAACTCACCATCAGTGAAAGAAGTAAAGTCAGAGTCATCCTGCGAGGTCTCGTCCAGGTCAAACCCAAACGGAACGAAGTCATCAGTGGAAGTAGTCGAACTCAGTTCGTCCTCAAGAATCTCAACCGGATCATCTTTTTCATCAAAAGGCATGAATTTCTGAATAAAAGCGATAAGATCAAAATCAGCCTCAATCTCAATCTCATTTGAGTGACTAGGAACAGACTTATCAGTGGAAGTAGTCAAACCAGGTCCGTCTTGCCTAGTCTTGGTGTCTGCCCTCCGCTCTATGGTATCAATCACGTAAATTCCGCGGATTTCATCAACATGTTGCCATACACCAGAAGGAGGAACTTCATGGTCTATGCTTTCCGAGTCTTCTGCCCTTCGGAGGATTTCTCGGGTCTCATCAGTGGTCATAAAGCAAACTTCTCTAATATTGTCAGATAGGTCTTAGGCCTTGGAGTCGGCTAGAGTCGGTGAAGGCGCATCAGGTGCAGGTCTCTGCTCGGTAGTGGATGTGGTGGTGGTCACCTTGCTCTCGTCAATAGGACGGAAGCGAATTTCTCTTGATCCGTAGTCAATAACGACCCTCGCAGAGGCGAGGAATGGTCATCCCAGGATGATTGGAGAGGGCTCCCCTGTGGATTCTCCATGGGTATACGACAAAATCAACATTGTAACTCATGCCCTGAATCAAAATGACGGCGTTTTCTAGTATACCTTTCGGCCTCTTGATATATCCACCAGCAAATTGAACGATCATCCTGGTTTTCTTGAGAGGCCCTAAGTGAAGAGATTGTAACAGCGAGATGGGTAGAATGCTAATCAAAGCACCGTCGTCTAGGAGAGTGTGATCACAAGTGAAGTTGGAGATGGTGGAACTGATGAATGGGGTAGCTGTGTTCCTCTTCCTAGGGATGGGATAGTGTGTGATGGCGTGGGCAGTGGCCATGTTCAAAATATGATGCTCAGATCTGCTCCTCTGCTTTCTCTTCTTGGGAAGATGAGCAGATAAATCGGTTATGGCCTGTTGAAGTGGGGCATGGATGATCTCATGAATGGTGGCCACCACTTCGAGTTCAGTCAATAATTTTTTAAATTTTCGGACCTCCTCCATACAAAGGAGGAAGTCAGAATCAACATCTACACGAGGCATGCCAAGAGCAGTCTCTATAATGGCATCCTCGGGGTCAAAGGTGGGAAAAGCTATGAAAGGTTGTGTGGTAAAATGATCTGGCAAGGGTTCCCTCTCCTCACAGTCTGAATCGATCACGTGTCTCCCGAACTCTTTTTGAATTTTTAAAATTTTCTCATTTTTTGTGTTTTGGATGATTACAAGCTCTCATGATCACCAACAAGTGAATCCGTAACCTCAATGAATGGAGCATTAATCTGGTTTTTTTTCTCAAAATGGCAAGATCATCGGTCATCGAGTTAATGTGCTCTATCATTCGATTAAAGATAGCACGAGTGGAGATCGAGGGAGGTGAATCCAACAGATCAGTCTCAGGTGGATGTGAAGGTGGAAAGTACGGAGGTGGCGGTAGGTAAAAGTTCGAGGTCTGATACTGTGACGGAGGCGGGTATGTATAAAAATTAGAAAAAAATAGGAGGAGGCTCCTCCTGATAAAAGGGAGGTGGACTGGATGGAGTGAACGAGGGATCCGCAAAGTCCGGATAGAAAATGCTCCAGGGGTCCATCTCGAAACAAAAGGAAAATGATTCGGGATAGCACGAAGGTCAAGTCAAGAGAAGGTGAGAAAAAAGCGCAAATGTGCAGGGACGATCTAGGATGCACACAAACAATCACAAACAAAACTCACACGAAACAAACCCTCAATTCACCTACTCAACTCGGTGAAGAGTGTAAAAGCGATCTTTTTATATTGTTTGTTTTAGAGTTAGGTGAGAAGTCAAAAATTTCACAGACACTTAGGAGGCTTGATAGGATTTGGGCACTAGTCCTTACGGTGTGCGTGAGCAATGTAAAACGAAGACAATAAGGGGATTACTCGCCCCAAGACAATATTTTCTTTTTGATTGATTTTAGGGTCGAGTAATGTTAGCAGTCCCAATTTTATTTGTTATCACTTTTTTGGATTTTTAATAGAAAATGCACGATCCTGTCGAGGAGTCGATTCCTTTAAGCACCTAAGTGATCAAAATCAGAGGGAGAGGCGGAAAAGCAATGCAAGCGGCAATCGATGATGAATGTTAAAGTGTAAATGCTCACCTTGTCTCCAGCACTCTACATGTAAGGATGCTTAGCATAATTGAAACCTAAACCATATACAGATGCAACCGATGAAATCGCCCTAGGGTGAGAAGCTGCTATTAGCGTGAAGAATCGTATTTCAAATTTGCCTAAGTCCAAACGTCACTATAGGCATAGGCGAATATATTAGGTGTTTGGCCTTAAGACTACGTCAAACAGCTCCTAAAACTAAGGGATCAATCACACAAAATAAAGAAAACAAAAGCGGAAATCAAAATAAAAAAGATGCGAAGAAAGCCATGAAAACCGCGGTGAGCCCCCAAGTGTACAAACACCTGGAAATTAGGCTCGAGAGTCCAGAGTTCAGGGTACCTGTATTATTACAAAAACAGAGTCTCTCTCTCACTAAAATTACAAAAATAAATACAAGAAAAGAAAATGCTACAACTAAAGATGGAGCTCAGTCTTCAAAAATCCTTTAAGTCTCCTTCGGTGATAGGCAAGCTAGAGCCGGCTTCACGTGGGTGCACATACGCCTAGGGTGGAGCGCCTCCCTCGATCTGCGGTACCTCGCACGAAATCAACAAGAAAGGAGGTTAGACATCTCAAACAATTATTATCATAAATAAAGAAAATAAATGAAGGACAAATATAGACAAATATCACAATCAAGCAAAAACCCGAACTAAGCGATGTTGCTCCCCGGCAACGGTGCCATTTGATTAACACGGATGTATCGGGGTCTAAATGCGTCTCACATAGGGCGGAGACACAGTCGTTGTGGCGACCCTCGATAAACCCCTTTCAAGTCAACAATTAACCCATAACAAGAAAATCAAGCAACGAAAGTAAATGTGTGGAGTTAAAAATTATTATAACTCTACAACAAAAATGTTTATAGGTGCAAGTATGTGTAGAGTGTCGAACACAGGGAACAAGAAGGATAGATCGGGCAATCAATGCACAAGAATGAATGTGATCAAATGTCTACAAATGTGCTATTTTATGGGTTTTTAATATGGAATTTTTACCCGGCAGACCCTATAAATTTTTTAAATTACCTCTACGACCTTTTGCACAACGTAATTACCCCATCGACCCTGTCAATTACCCCAAGAACCCCCACGGGCTTCAAATAGATTAGCCGGAGGGTTCATGGGGTAAGAGTTGGCAACTTTACGAGGTTGATGGGGGAATTAGGTTGTTTCAAAGGTCGTAGAGGAAATTGGCAAAGTTTATAGGGTCAGTCGGGTAAAAATCCCTTTTAATTTTTAATTTTTTTATTTTTTATTTATTGATTTTTTTTAATTTTATATTTTGATTTTTTTTAATTTTCTGATTTTGTTTAATCTTTTTGTATTTTATATTTTTTTATATTTTCTTTTAAATAAAAAAGTAGATACACAATAAAGAAAAGAGAGATATTATATATATATATAGAAAAATAGGTAAAAATAAGCAAAAATTAGGAAATAAGATATTTTTGGTCTTTATATAATTTCCTATGTTTTTATACTTTTTCTAAATTTTTCCTATTTTTGGTATTTTTAAAGTCAAAAATACTGAAAACAATGAATAAAATAAAAGGCTAAAACTAAAATGAGCATGAAAAATATCAAACAGAGTCCAAAATTCCTCAAATTAATTAAAGGTAATAAAACAGAGAAAATTCAAAGATAAAATTATAATTTTAGGATTTTTCTGAAATTTTTAATATTTTAATGAAGATTTAAGGTGTTTTGTTATTTTTTGGGGTTTTCTTTTGATTTTTTAGTGATTTTTGGTCTGAAGTTGAAACACACAGAAACAAATAAAATATGATTTTTTTGGAATTTTTCGAAGAGGTTTTTATATTTTTTAGGTTTTTTTATGCAGATAATAGAGAAAATGCATGTTTTTGAATTTTTATAAATATGAAAATGCAATAAAAATGCAAAAAAAAAATATGGCATAAAAGAGCAACAAAACAGGAACCTAAGGATATTTTTTGGGAATTTTTGGGATTTTATAGATGCATGAAATAATTAAAGGAAACAAAAAGAAATATCATTATTAGCATGGGCATTTATGTAAATATCCATAAGTCCAGGGGCACTTATGTAATTTTTCCACAAATATATAATGCAATATAAAATTTTATGGACCAAATACAAATTTCTAGATCCACAGGGGTATCTGTGCAAAATGTCCAAAGTCACGTGCACGTCGTACGTGACCTGGCAAGGACCATTCCATAATTAATCAAAATCCTGAGGGCTATATAGCAAATATTCCAAAAAAATATTACACCGGATAAAATAATTCCTGGACTAAACGAAAATAACAGATATAACAGGGGCTCCCGTGTAAAATTCCCACACCCCACGTGCTTGAGTCATGTGAGGTGACATAGACAGGGACCAGAGTGCAATTATAGGAACTACAAGGGGGTTTTTACAAAATGTCCAAAATAAATGAACTACAAAGGAAAGATTATATACTATTAAATAAATACAAAAACGAGCAAGGGTGAGGCTGCAAAATACCCAAAGCTGTGGAGGATCGGACGGCAGATGATAGATGGCTTTCCACGCGTCACGCCCTCCTTGCGCGATACCCCTTCGCGATCCTGCGGTCGAGATTATAAGGCAGATGACGATTGGATGGTTGAGGGCGAGAGGGATCCAATGGTTGTTGTACACCTGGGCGTTGGCCTCTGATCTGACGGCAGAGAGGCTAGGACGAAGAACAGGGAAGAACGTCGGGTCAGGCGAACTTCCCCACCCTCAGTCACGGCCTCCGACCGCTCTCCGAGCTCCAAAAGTGACCGGGGGTGCTCCTGCAGGTGTCCACTAGCGAATGAAGTCTTCAAAGGGTGGCGGCGGCCACCGGAACGCGCCGGCGGACGTGGAGGAGCGAGCACTCCAGATGCCTCTAGTGAACTCCCAAAATCGCCCCAGACGTGCGATGGGCTCCAAGACCTGCACAAAAAAGGAGACACCGTCGAGGGCAAAATGCCTCGATGGTTTGCGACGCGAAATGGTACGGGTGTCGGCGAACTAGAGGTTGGCCGGAGCCAACTCCGGCGAACTACGAGTGGAAGTGATTTCCGCGAATCTGGGCGAACCTAAAGGAAGCTAAGGGTTCATGGCACTAAATCTAAACTAACCAAGCAAAGAAAAATGAAGAACAATGCACAACTGGTCCGAAAACCAAGAGGGAGGGTACCTCGATGGCTAGACTTCGCCGGAGGTGGTGGAGACGCCTCGGCCCTTCTTCGCTCCTCCTGGCGGCTGGGATTGGGAGCTGCCACCTCCCTTCACCAATGGAGCACGAAAGATGGAGGAAATTTGGGTCCAAAAGGGTTCAAAAATCGAATCAAAAATCAAAGGTGGTATATGAATGGTTGACGAAGGGTCGGGACAAATGAGGCGCACTGGGCGATGCATTGATCCAAAGACCGAGGATTCACCTGGGCATGAATCAACAATGTCCAAGGAAGAAAAGTCGAGAAGAGTGTTACGCGAAATGGTGCCAGATGGAGCCTCGAAAAAAATCATGAAGGCGGTGTCAAAACATGTTCTAACAAATGAACAGGGGGCGGGTCAGAGAGTTGACCGAGGTCAACTCTTGGACCCTCCTAGTTGGTTCACGTGGACCAACCAGGAAAAACCTTGTAAAAATTATTTAAAAAATCATTTAAAAATAGTAAATGAATTTATCATTTTTGGAGTATAAAATAAAAAAATATTTTTTATTTTGTAAAGTATTTTATTATGATTTTTATTTTTTCTGAGGTATAAAAATGCAAGTTACCTTTTATAGCCTGTATAGGTATACATATCTATATATATTAATATTTTATTTTTATTTTTTATATTTTATTTTATTAATTTTGTTTAGTATTTTATATATTTATAAATTATTTTTATATATTTAAATATATTTTTCTGATTTATTTTGTACACTTAATAAAATAGAAGTAGTAATTATATAGGTATCTTTACAGGTATTATACCTATGAATTATATACAGGTATTTAATTTTTGTGTTTTCTTTAGCGTTTTATTCTGATTTTAGTGTACACATATATTCTAAATAATATTTACAAAATTATAAAAATATAAAATTATAAAAATAATGAATAATAAATAAAATGAATATTTTAATTTATACAAGTACACAATAGGGGTTCAAAACTCAACTTTCAAACCATAGCTCCACAAAATATGAAACAACCTTCATTAAATAGATTATTGAAAATTATATACAATTAAAGGTGATTTTGATACGTTACAAGTTTTTATTTGAGAGATACAGGTCTAGGAAGTTGGGATTCTGGAATCTTATTCAGATCATAACTTTTTATCTGCACATTATTTTTGTGTGAAGTCAATTTTGTATTTTTCTTTATTTAATTATCTATAATTTTCATGTACAAAGTTTCTTTATTTCAAGTATAAAAAGTGAAACCAAAAATAGGTCCCAAAATGAATAAAGAATGAATTAAATAAAAGGGAATTTTTATTGATTTCTGGCCCTTATCTCCCCCTACTTTTTTCCTTGTCGACCTATTCATCTAGATGCCTAGGTATCGGGGTTTCGTGTCATAAAATATTTACAATATTTTATTCTGTTACTTTTCTTTTCTTTATTCTATAATTTTGGCATTAAAAACTGTATTTTATACACATTTTATATAATAATGCATAAATGATAAAATGCATGAATTAATCCTATTTACACGCATTTACTAGGGTTTTTAAGGCCACAATGATAGAATAAAGATGATGAAACGTAGATTCATCAACAGGGTTGAGTTGATTATTTACAAGAATAAGATGAATGGATTTACAACTTGAGTAATTTATAAAGGTGTATACAGAGTTGGATTTTTTTTCTTTAATTTTTTTTATGATGCATATATTCCTCAAATTTATTTGAAAATAATTTTACAAATCTTTTGAAAACTATAGTCCAAAATAATTTTTCAAACAATTTTACAAACATTTACACACATTTGAAAACTATTTTGCAAATATTTTTCAAATAGTATATATAGATTTTCAAAATAATTTTTCAACCATTTTTCCAAACATTTGCAAATAGTTTTACAAAATCTGTTTATTTCACACAAGGAAAAAATTTTTTACAAACCACAATATTTTTACAAAGGTTGAAAATATTTTTCAAACATTTTTCAAATAGTTTTCAAAAGATTTTTCAAATAGATTTTCAAACTACTTTCAAAATATTTTTTAAAATATTTTAACCTGATTTATTAATCAGTATATATAAAAAGAATTTTGAGGAAATATTTGCATCGTTTTATTAGTTAGTTTTTTTAGCATTTACACAGTAATTTAGTCATATTAAAAATATGAAAGTACGAGTTATGGCTAAAGTATATATACAATATATACGACACCCCCTATACTTAGCTCGAACTATGTCCTCATAGTGATCAAAGAGCTGCAAAGGAAGACATAACTCATGCTAAGTATTGGGTAGTGAAAAGAATGCTATGCTACAACGACGAATAAAAGAATACAATCAATAGAAGTCGGTGATCCCCCTATACTTAGGATTAAGTAATCCTAAGTATAGAAGACTGTACACAAGGGGACTACAGAGGAGTAATGTACAGAGTCTACCTCCCCTATACTTAGGGTAAAATATCCCTATGTATAGGCAACAAAACAGAGGAAAAAAGAATTAATAGAATAATTACAAATCTGACACCCCCCAATACTTAGGGTAAATTACACCCTAAGTATAGCATAATCATAAGATAGAGATGGGGTGTTAGATAAAAGAATGTGTGATATGGACATCAGGATCTATACAGCTACGGAAGGAAGTGAAAATTAGGCATGAGATGCAAATGATGTGAGTCAAAAATTACATCTCATGCCAAATGAATAGGGGCAACATCGACGATCAGCGGATCATGATCTAGATATGGCTTCAAGCGTTGACCGTTAACTCAGAAGGTGGATTCAGATGACATCTCAGATATATCAATGCTGCCATTGTCATGCACCTTTCGGACCAAGTATGGTCCCTTTCACTTGCTCTGCAACTTTCCTGGAAATAGTTTTAGCCTGGCATCGAATAACCATACTTTCTGATTCGGCTCAAACTGCTTATGGCTAATGTGAGAATCATGCCATATCTTCCCTCGTTCCTTATACTATAGGCTACTCGAAAAGGTTGTATCTCTAAGTTCCTCCAGGGATGCCAATTTTGTCTTTCTCTGATCTCCTACACTTTCTAGATCCAAAAATATCTCAGTAACAGCCCATAGTGACTTATGCTTCAGCTCAACTGGTAAGTGGCATGGCTTGCCATAAATGAGTCGGAATGGAGATGTACCCAATGGAGTCTTGAAGGATGTCCGATATACCCACAAGGCCGAGTCCAAAAGATGTGACCAATCCTTTCGGTCTGGGCGGACTACGTTCTGCAATATAGTCTTAATCTCCCTCTTGGAAACCTCAGCAAGACCATTCGTCTATGGATGAGAAGGAATGGCAACTCTATGATCTATGCTGAACTCGTTAGCAAGGGCCCTTACCTTGTCGTTGATAAAATGAGTACCTCCATCTGATATCAAAACTCTAGGTACCCCGAACTGTGAAATGATATTTTTCCTCAAGAATTCTCAAACGGTGTTAGCATCTGCAGTTCGGACGAGGATGGCCTCAACCCCACGACTCACATAATCTACAGCAAGCAAGATATACTCAAATCCCTAACTCTTAGGAAATGGGCCCATGAAATCGATGCCCCATGCATCAAAAACCTCACAGAAGTGAATGCGCTGCATCGGCATCATATCTCTTTATCCACAAGTGCCCATTTTCTGACAGTCAGTACATCTCTTCACGAATTCATCAGAATCCTTGAATAGGGTAGGCCACCAAAGGTCGGAATGAAGCACCTTTTGTGTTGTTCGTCTCCCAGAATGGTGTCCTCCTGCCTCAAGCTTGTGGCAATAGGTGAGGACACTATACTGCTCTTCTTGAGGAATACATCGTCTCCAGATGCTATCCCCTCCTTCATGATAAAGAGTGGAATTCTCCCAATGGTACGACTTGGACTTTGCAAGAAAGGTCTCAAGTCGCTGTCCGGGCCAATCTTGTGGAACTTTCTTCGTGACAAGATAGTTCACAATATCAGCATACCATGGAAGTGAGGTGATTGCAAGGATCACCTCATCTGGAAATGTCTATGTAATAGGTGTAATCTGATCCGAATCCTCAAGGTTCTCTACACGGAAGAGGTGATCCGCCACCACATTTTTAACTTTAGGTTTATCCTTAATCTCAATGTCAAATTCCTGGAGTAGAAGGATCCATCTAGTTAATCTGGCTTTGGCATCCTTCTTCGCCATTAAGTATCGGATGGCAGTGTGATCAGTATAAATAGTTACTTTAGATCCAAGAATGTAAGATCGAAACTTATCCAATGCAAAGACTACAGCTAGCATCTCTTTTTTTGTAACTATGTAATCCTGCGGAGCGGCATCTATTGTTCGGCTAGCATAGTGAATGGCAAAAGGCGCTCCATTTCTCCTCTGTCCAAGCACAGCCACTACGGCAAAATCAGAAGCATCCATCATGATCTCGAATGGGAGAGACCAATCAGGCAGCTGAAGGACAGGAGCCTCAACAACTAAATTCTTGCGAGTCTCAAATGACGTAAGACACTTATCATCGATACGGAACTCGTTGTCTTTTGTCAACAAATCAGTGAGCGGGCGGGCAATTTTGCTGAAGTCCTATATGAACCATCGTTAAAAATCGACATGCCCCAGAAAGGACCGCAACTGTCGTAAATTGGACAGTGGATTGAGTTTCTTGATGATATCCACCTTGGTCGGGTCGATCTCCATGCCCCTGTTGGAGATGATGTGGCCAAGGACCGTCCCCTGAGTCACCATGAAATGACTCTTCTCCCAAGATAAGGTCAAGTTGACCTCAATGTAGCGCTAAAGTACTCGATCTAGGTAATCAAGACATGTATCAAAGCTGTCACCGTAGACCGAGAAGTCATCCATGAAGACCTCTAAAAATTCACCAACCATGTCCGAGAAAATAGAGAGCATGCACCTTTGGAATGTAGCCGGAGCATTACACAATCCAAAGGGCATCCGTCTAAAAGCATACATCCTAAACGGACAGGTAAAAGCTGTTTTCTCTTGGTCTTCGGGCGCTATGGCCACTTGATTATATCTCGAATACCCATCCAGAAAGCAGTAGTAACTCTTCCCAGCTAATCTCTCAATGATCTGATCAATGAATGGTAGCGGGAAGTGGTCCTTCTTAGTGTCCTAATTCAATTATCTGTAGTCCACACAGACCCTCCAAGAAGTGGGTACTCGGGTAGCTATCTCCTCTCCAGACTCATTCACAACTGTGGTGATACCCGTTGATTTAGCCGAAATTCGGTGGTCTTAAGTTCAACACAAAGCGTGAACTCAGTCGGTGTATTGATCACACTAAATCTCGACTAAAGTCAACAACTAACCCACACTACAGATCACGGAAATAGAAATAAATGTGGAGTTAAAATTTATTTTTAACTCTGCACAAATGGTGTATAGGGACAAGTATGCAGAGAGTTCGAACACAGGGAGCAAACAGGGCAGATCAAATACAAGTGTGTGTGTGAATGTGTGGTGTCTACACTAAGCAAGCAATCAAAGGAATTTTTGTGGGTTTTGAATTTTTTTTAATTTTAATTTTGTATTTTATATTTCTGTATTTTGATTTTTAATTTTCTGATTTTATATTTACTTTTTATATTTTATATTTTATATTTTTTATATTTTCTTTTTTTTTCAATAACAACAATGTAATAAAAGGGAGAAAGGGATATTTATAAAAAAAGATAAAAATGTTCAAAAATTAGCAAATATAGTCTTTTTGGTCTTTTTATACTTTTTTACTATTTTGGTGATTTTTGGGAATTTTTAAGATGTTTTTGGTATTTTTAAAAGCTGAAATAAAGGAAAACACTGAAATATATGCTGGATGTGAGTAAAATGGAAATGAAAATTAGCAAATAGCAACCAAAATTTTTCACACGAATTTTTAAATAAAGATAATGAAATATAGAGTAAACAGGAACTGAGTTTACAATTTTTTGAGTTTTATGGGATTTTATATATTTTTTTGAAGTTTTTGAATGTTTTTAAATTTTTAGTGTTTTTCTTTTGAGATTTTTAGCGATTTTTAGACTGACACTAAATTAGGGTAAAATAGACACTAGGGGATTTTTTCGGAATTTTTAGAGGTATTTTAATATTTTTTTTGGTATTTTCTAAGCTAGACAGTGAATAAAAACCATGCTTTTGATTTTTAATAAATATAAAAATAAAATAAAATCAAAAACTAAAATTAGGGCGTGGAAGTATAAGTTACCAGGAGCTTAAGTTCAAATTTTGAGAATTTTTGGGATTCAAACGAGGCCTTAAATAAATAAAGCAAGATAGCACAAATGAAAGGCCTAGCAGGGACCTTTTAGCAAATATCCAAAAGTTCAGGGCGAAAGTGCAATTTTTACGCAAAACTTATAACTGGAGTATTAAACTTTTGGACTAAATCAGAATACCAAAAACCCGCAAGGGTTCCTTAGCAAAAACTCCAAGGTCACGCGCCTAGGGCACGTGGACCTAGGAAGGGTGTCAACGGAATTCTCAAAAGTACGGGGGCTAAAATGCTAAAGTGCCATAATCTTTATAACTGCTACTGAGATTTTAAGTACTAAAATTAAATACAAAAACTGGCTGGGGTCCCCTTGCAAAATGCCTAGATGCACGTGACAAGCACGTGCACCAGGCGAGGACCTGAAAGCAAATAAGCAAAAGTGCGGGGGCTGATTTGTAAATATTACATAAATTAAACAACAGCCAATGAAGGATTGCGTCCTAATAAAATATTACAAAAATCTGCAGGGTGGAAATTGCAAAATACCCAGTTGGCGGCCGATCGAACGGTGGAGCGCGCTCCACTTGACCATGTGTCGGCTTTAGAACGGTCGATACCCCTTCACGAGCGGAGGGCTGAGATTAGATCTCAGCCTCTGATCTGACGGTGCCTGGGGCTTTAATCGGATGGGAGTTGTACTTCCTGGGGGAAACTCAAGATCCAACGGCAAGGAGGAAGCCCGGACGAACTGGGAAGAACGAGCGGGGGGCTGAGCTTCCCGAGCTCCGATCTCCCTCCTCCGTTGTCCAGCGAAGCTTCAAAAAGGGTCCCCGTGCTCCTGCAGGTGTGGTCTGAGCGTTTGGAGCGTCAAAAGTCGGCGGCGTGCACTGACGTCCTCGCACGGAGGGGTCGAAGCGGAGGAGCTCCAGCTGCTTCCATCGAGGACTAAAACTTGCTCCAGCCGTGCCTAAAAGCTCTTGTACCTGCAAAAAAAAGGTGATATGGTCGGGGGCAAGTTGCCCCGACCACGTAGCGAGGTGGAATGCGATGGGAGAGGAGCTTGCCGGAGCTAGATCCGGCGAGGTGTTTGATGGCGTAATCGGGATGCTTTGATGGGTAGATGAACCAACTAAATGCTAAACACTAATCCTAAAACTAACAGCAACAAGAAAAAACATAAAATCGGACCTCAAGGGCTGGGTAGCCCAAGGAAGAAACCTCGACGGCCAAGAGGCCGGAGGTGGCTTGGAACACGTCGCCGAACTGGTGGATCACCTCGACAAGGTAGAGGGTCTTCCCTCTGTCACAGGGAACCCCGTCGCAAGCCCTCGGAGGGAGTAGCTCAAGCTAAAGCGGAAGAGAGGGCTGGAGGGACGGTTTTGAATCTTGGTTGAGAGGGCTCGCAAATCGAGTTGCATCGAACGACGTAATGATCCTCTGCCCGAGATAATTACTGGGCGAGCTAGAGGGATTGTAGGTGGACAACTCTCGTGAAGTCATCGATCGGATTTGGTGAAAGATGCGGCCCCCAAAAAATGTTGAAGATGGGTCAAAATCAGTCTGACACGCAGCAGGGAGAGGACAGGAGAGTTGACCAGCGGGTCAACTTTCCTAGTCACCTGGTTGGTCCACGTGGACCAACCAGGAAAATCCCTGGAAAAATACTTTCTAAAATCTATAAAAAATAGATAACGATTTTATTGCTTTTTAATTATAAAATGAAAAATGTTTATTTTTTATAAATTATTTTATTATGATTTTTAATTATTTTTATGAGGTTTATTTTTACAAGTTACCTATTATACCCCTATATAGGTATATTATCTATATATTTGACTATTTGATTTTTAATTTGTTATTTTAATTTTATTATTTTTATTTCTTATTTTGTAAAATTATAAAATACTTTTATATACACAACTATATTTTTATTTTATTTTTCTGATTTATTTTGTATAATTAATAAAATATAAGAGTGTGTTATATAGGTATAAGTACAGGTATAGTATCTATGTATAACCTATATATGTTTATTTTTATTTTTATTTTTCTTTGCATTTTTATTCTAATTTTAATGCACATAGTTATTATAAGTAATATTTACATCATTATAAAAATATAAAAATACAAAAATTGTGAATAAATAATAAATTGAATATTTTAATCTGTACATGTATACAATGAGGGTCCAAAACTCAACTTTCAAACCGTAGCTCCGCCAAATGCGAAACCACCGCCAATAAATAGCTTATTTTCTTCTATATACAATTAAAGGTGAGTATGCTGCATTTGGAGTTTTCATTTGTGAGATACGGGTCTGGGAAGTTGGAATTCTGGATTTTTATTCAGACCATAACTTTTTATCTGTACATTATTTTTCTTTGAAATCAATTTTGTATTTTTCTTTATGAAATTATCTACAACTTTCATGTACAAAGTTTCTTTATTTTATGTATAAAAAGTGGAACCAAAAATAGGTTCCAAACTAAATAAAGAATGAATTAATAAATATAGGTATTTGGCCCTTATCTCCCCCAACTTTATTCCTTGTCGACCTATTCATGAAGATGCCTAGGTCTCGGGGTTTCAGGTCATAAAATATTTACAATATTTTATTCTTTTTCTTTTCTTTTATTTATTCTATAATTTTGGCTTTAATTACAGCATTTTATACACTATGTAGATGCACATGCATGAATGCTAAGATGATGATATTAATGTTATTTACAGGCATTTGCTAGGGTTTTTGGTGCCAAAATGATAGAATAAAGATGATGAAATGTGGATTCACCATCCCCCTATACTTTACCTTTGCTAGTCCCTAGCAAACACTTGTGCAATAAGTGCAAAAAGAAAAGGAAAGAAAAGAAAAAAGAAGAACTTGGATTTTATTTGGTTATCAAACTTGTCTTCACAAAATCAAAGTTTGGAGCTTAAGTCGGACCTTTGGAATTTTAGTGCGTACGAAACCTTAGTGAGAATTGTGTTTGAAATCCAACAGTCCCTGAGAATCCTAAAACTCTGTCCAAGTCTCCTCAATAGCCAGGTTAGAAATACTTCAACTCATACGCGAACTCTTACGACTATGAATCTGACTCGTACAGTGAAAGTGATGGTGGCTCTCCCCAACTAGAATAACAAAGAAACTGACTTCTCCAGTACGACAACCCAATGATTCCCCAATCCAACAACTCCATCCTCGAGGAGCGGGGTATTCCCTTCTAAGTTCAAGTGGCAACCAGCTCAAGAGGAGGAGGTGAAGAGAAGAATGGACGGTAGCCAGTGTAGCTACCTATCCTGGGATGCAAGACCAGTGTAGTCAAGTCATCCTGCTGCAGGCTCACATATTTGACTTTGGAACTCAAGCTTGCTTATTGACTTTACAACATTTGTACATACTTGCAGGCTTTTTATTTTTGTACATGCCTGAACTTTTTTTTTTGGAAATACTATTCACAGCAGCATTTACATAAGGAGTTTTTCCTCTTGATCCAGTAGACTATCCCTCTTTTGAAGCTTTATCGCAACCCACATCCTCCTGTCTTTAGACTTCCTAATCACTGGACGGGTTGCGGTGCTTCCCTCCCTAGAGGAGGACAAATGTTTCCACTTGTGTGCGTCTCATACCGGCAAATCCAATCCCCTCACCACTCCAACTGAGTTGAGCCATGTGAAAGGTGCAGGTGTCCAAGTTAGGTCATTATCAACAAGAATCGTGCGTGTGTTCCGAAATACTCTACTTAGGCGGTCAAGAATCCATTGAACCAAGTCTCGTGGTCCTCAAAGAATTAAGTCAACTAGACCTGAAGTACCTCAAACCCAGTTCCTATAAGGTTCCTGTTATTAGGTAGATTTTAAGGTCCAATCAAGCTCCAATCTCCGGATTTTACTTAGACTTGTTCAACTATCAAACTCAATCCGAAAAATGCTCATGCTATGCAATGCGATGCAGAAAATATTTTTGTGATGCAATTTTCAAGATTTTGAACTTTTTATGGATTTTTGAAAAGATGATGATGATGCATATGCATTTTTTTGTCTTTTTCAAAAAGATTTTTCAAATGTTTTTGGATTTTAATTTTGCAAATGTTTTTGGGATTTTTGAAAAGAAAAAGTTTTGGCTAAAAACTAGGTGAAAAATATGTACACGGGAGTGCTTCTTATATATACAAGAAGTGAGTTTTAAGAATTTACAAGGGTAAGTGATCGATTTTATACATATATATATAGTGGATTCTGGTGTGATGTATGTATTCCTAAAACTTATTTGACACAAGCTTTTCACATAATTTTTGAAAACTATAGTCCAAAATAATTTTTACAAACATTTTACAAACATGTACACACATTTGAAAATCCTTTTGCAAAGGCTTTCAAAACAGTATATATAGGTTTTTCAAAACATTTTTTGCAACCATTTTTCAAACCATTTGCAAATCATTTTTCAAACATTTTATTTCACACAAAGAAAATAAATTTTACAAACCACACATTTTTACACAGGTTGAAAACATGTAACAAAATATTTTCAAAATAGTTTTCAATAGATGTTCACAAAGATTTTCAAACTATTTTTCAAACATTTTGCAAAAAAACATTTTCACCTGATTTATTAATCAGTATATACAAAAAGAATTTGAGGAACAAAACACCTTGTTATTAAAGATTTTTAATGAATTTTAAAGAATTTTTAGCCATCTTATTAGGAAAATACGAAAGTACGAGTTATGGCTAAAGTATATACGCAGTATATACGACCCCCCTATACTTAGCTTGAGCTATGTCCTCATAGATCAGAGAGAAAAGAAAAGACATAACTCGTACTAAGTATAGACAAGTCTAAAGAATAAAGAAAGAAATGAATGAATGAACCAATGAGAAGTTGACCGTCCCCCCTATACTTAGGATCAAATAATCCTAAGTATAGCAGACTGTACACAACGCAGGGAGGGTCAAGGGTGGGAATGAACAGATCGTACTAAGATTGTCTCCCCCTATACTTAGGGTAAAATATCCCTAAGTATAGACAAGAAGAGGAGACAATGGAGAGGATCGAAATGAAAATGAAAGAAACTCGGGGTGCCAATCCCCCTATACTTAGGACAAAGTACGTCCTAAGTATGGAAAACTGTCTACAAGGGTGGCACCTTTTTGGTAGATGAAGAAGATAGAAGAAGAAAAAGAAGAAAAGAAGAAAAGAGATGAAGATGGAAGAAGAGATCGTGAGGATGTACACACCACTCCCCCTATACTTAGGGTAAAAGAAGCCCTAAGTATAGGCAACAACAGGAGTGATGACACTGAACGACAAAAGAGCACTCGGCTCGTCCACCCCTCCTAATCGTAGGACAAAGTGCGTCCTAAGCAAGGCAAACACGAGAATGGATGGATGAGCAATACGGGAGAGACAGAGGTGAACAAAGGAGAATGTACAACAGAGGTGGATGTACATAAGATCAAGAAGGCCGAAAGCTAACCTTCTTGCGAGACCGCTGAGGGATAGATCTGGTGTGGTGTATGTCGACATCGGGGTCCACAGTGGACGGAAGCCAATCAGGGTCGACACGGTGAAGGCCCTCAGAGGAATCGAATCGAAAGGGACGAACTGATCAATGGAAGCAGTATGGCTAGGTTCTCCCTTGGTGGTCCTATGGTGTGAAGGCACGGACTGGTGAGTGGAAGAAGTACGGCTAGGTCCGGCCTTGGAAGTCTCGCAGATGTCAAAGTGGAATGGGACAAACTCATCATCCTCGGAAGAAGTGTAATCGGAGTCGTCCTGCGAGGGATCGTCCAGGTCAAAGTCAAAAGGCACGAAATCATCAGTGGAAGTATACGAACTCAGATCGTCCTCAAGAGTCTCAACCGGATCATCTTTCTCATCAAAAGGCCCAAATTTCCGAAGAAAAACGATCAAATCAACTTCGGCCTTTGGCCCATCAGAATCTACATGGACAGGAGCGGACTCATCAGTGGAAGTAGTCAAGATAGGTCTGTCCTGTCTAGTCTTACATGGGTCATTTGTTTCCTTATGAGGTCTTTCAAAATAATGGGCCACATCATAAACGTCCTCAATAATCTTGGTATCTGCCCCCTGCTCAAATGGTTCAATCACATAAATACTCTGGATCTCATCAACACATCGCCACACACCAGGAGGAGGATCAGTGAGGTCCATGCTTTCCGATTTCCTCCCCTTTCGGGGGATTCGTCGGGTCTCATCAGGGATCGCTAAATAAGTATCTCTAGTAGCATCAGGTATGTCACAGGCCTCAGAGTCAGCTATAATCGGTGAAGGTGCATCAGGTGCAGGTCTCTGGTCAACTGTGGGTGTGGTGATCAACACTTCGCTCTCGTCAACAGGACGGAAGCGAATCTCTCCTGATCCATAGTCAATAACGACCCTCGCAGAGGCGAGGAATGGTCGTCCCAGGATGATTGGAGACGGCTCCCCTGTGGAGGTCTCCATGGGCAACACGACAAAATCAACATGGTGGCTCGTGCCCTGAATAGAAATGACGGTGTTTTCAAGGATACCCTTCGGCCTCTTGATAGATCCATCAGCAAACTGAACGATCATCCTGGTTTTCTTGAGAGGCCCTAAGTGAAGAGACTGTACCAGCGAGAAGGGTAGTATGCTAATCAAAGCGCCGCCGTCTAGGAGAGTGCGATCACAAGTATAGTCAGAGATGGTGCAAGTGATGAAAGGGGTAGCTGTGTTCTTCTTCTTGGGAATGGGACGGTGTGTGATGGCGAGGGCAGTGGCCATGGTCAAAATGTGACGCTCAGATCTTCTCCTCCGCTTTCTCTTCTTGGGAAGAGGAGCAGATAATTGGGTCATGGCCTGCTGAAGTGGGGCACGGATAATCTCATGAATAGTAGCCACCACTTCGGGTTCAGATAATATTTTTTTGAATTTTTGGACTTCCTCCATACAAGGGAGGAAGTCGGAATCAGCGTATACACGAGGCATGCCAAGAGCAGTTTGTACAGCGGCATCTTCGGGGTCAAAGGTGGGACTAGGGGTGAATGGATGTGTGGTCAAAGGTTCTGGCAAGTGGACTCTCTCCTCAAAATATTAATCAACCAAGTGTCTCCCGAATTCTTTTTGTATTTTTAAATTTTTCTCATTTTTTTGTATTTTTGGTGATTGCAAGCTCCCATGATCACCTACAAGTGAAGCCATATTCCCGATGAAAGGAGCATTAATCTGATTCTTCCTCAAGAAAGCAATATCATCATTCATCAAATCAATGTGCTTTGTCATCCGATTCAAGATATCACTCATAGAGATCGAGGGAGGTGACTCCATCAGGTCAAACTCGGGTGGATGTGACGGTTGAGATGGATAATACACAGGTGGGGGTGGATGTTGGTAGAAGTCCGAGTCGTGATACTGTGGCTGAGGCGGGTATGTACAAAAATCGGAAAAAATAGGAGGAGGGTCCTCCTGATAAAAGGGAGGTGGACCGGCTGGAGCGAGCGAGGGGTCCGCAAAGTCCGGATAAAATGCACTCCAGGGGTCCATCTCGAAAACAAAAAGAAGTGATTCGGGGGAGCACGAAGATCAAGTCAAGAGAGTGAAGAAAAAGGCGCAAATGCGCAGAGGAGATCTAGGACACACACAAAACAATCACAACCAAAAATAAAAATAATACAAACCCCTCAATTCACCTACTCAACTCGGTGAAGACCACAAATGCGGTCTTTTTATCTTGTCTGCTTTAGAGTTAGGTGAGAAGTCCAAAATTGTGCAAACACTTAGGGGGCTGAATGGGATTTTGGGCTCTAACCTTAGTGTACGCGCGAGCAAATAAAAGCGAAGACAATGAGGGGATTACTCGCCCCAATACAAGATGTTTCTTTTTGATCGATTTTAGGGCCAAGTAATATTAGCAGTCCCAATTTTATTTATTATCACTTTTTTTAGATTTTTAGTGAGTAATGCACGCGCCTAACGAGGAGTCAATTCCTTTAAGCTCCTAGGTTGGCAAAATCAGAGGTAGAGTCGGAAAAGTAATGCAAGCGTCAAATAATGATGGATGCTAAAGCGTAAATGCTCACCTTGCCTCCAGCACTCTACATGCAAGGATGCTCAGCAGAATTGAAACCTATCTATATGCAAATGCAAAAGCCGATGAAATCGCCCTAAGTTTCAGAAATTGCTATTATCGGGAAGAATCACAACTTGACCGCCAATCCTCAACCCTAGAGTCCAGTCTAGGCTCACCCCTCCTCTGCTCAACACACTTGAGTTTAGGAGAAAGCGCTTTGCGGGGAGAGCTTGCGGCGCGACGGATGGAAGGTGATGATCAACTGTTTAACATTTGACTAAGTCCAAACGAAACTATAGGAACATGCAAAATATTAGGTGTTTGGCCTTAGTCTATCGCAAGCAATCCTAAAACTAGGGGCTCAATCACATAAAATAAATAAAAATCGAAAAACAAAACAAAATAAAAAGAATGCGAGAAAAGCCGACAAAAACCACGGCAAGCCCCCAAGTGAACAATAACTTGGAAATTAGGCTCGAAAGTCCAAGTGTTCGGGGGTACCTGTATTATTACAAATTTGGAGTCCCTCTCTCACTTAAATTACAAAATAAATACAATGCAGGCAAATGAAATGCTAAGAAGTCATCTTGCAAAAATCCTCCAAGTCCTTCTTCGTGCTAAGCTAGAGCCGCTTCACGTGGGTGCCAAGGTGCTCCAAGAGGGGCTCCTCCCTCGATCCGCGTACCTCGCACGGAATCCAAACAAGGAGAGTGGTTAGACAATTCAAAAGATAAATCAAAAATAATGCAAAATAAAACAAGCAGAAATAAAAGCCGCAAAGGTAGACAAGCACAAACAAAAACTGATCTACGCGCTGTTGCTCCCCGGCAACGGCGCCATTTGATTTAGCCGAAATTCGGTGGTCTTAAGTTCAACACAAAGCGTGAACTCAGTCGGTGTATTGACCACACTAAATCTCGACTAAAGTCAACAATTAATCCACACTACAGATCACGGAAATAGAAATAAATGTGGAGTTAAAATTTATTTTTTAACTCTGCACAAATGGTGTATAGGACAAGTATGCAGAGAGTTCGAACACAGGGAGCAAACAGGGCAGATCAAATACAAGTGTGTGTGTGAATGTGTGGTGTCTACACTAAGCAAGCAATCAAAGGAATTTTTTGTGTGTTTTAATTTTTTTTTAATTTTAATTTTGTATTTTATATTTTTGTATTTTGATTTTTAATTTTCTGATTTGATATTTACTTTTTATATTTTATATTTTTTATATTTTCTTTTTTTTTTTCAATAACAACAATGTAATAAAAGGAAGAAAGGGATATTTATAAAAATAGATAAAAATGTTCAAAAATTAGCAAATAAAGTCTTTTTGGTCTTTTTATACTTTTTTACTGTTTTGGTGATTTTTGGGAATTTTTAAGATGTTTTTGGTATTTTTAAAAGCTGAAATAAAGGAAAACAGTGAAATATGTGCTGCCTGTGAGTAAAATGGAAATGAAAATTTAGCAAACAGCAACCAAAATTTTTCACACAAATTTTCAAATAAAGAGAATGAAAATATGAGTAAACAGGAACTGAGTTTACAATTTTTGGAGTTTTATGGGATTTTATATATTTTTTTGAAGTTTTTGAATGTTTTTAATTTTAAGTGTTTTTCTTTTGAGATTTTTTAGTGATTTTTGGACTGACAGTAAATTAGGGTAAAATAGACACTAGGGGATTTTTTTGGAATTTTTAGAGGTATTTTAATATTTTTTGTTATTTTCTAAGCTAGACAGTGATAAAAACCATGTTTTTGATTTTTAATAAATATAAAAATAAAATAAAATCAAAAACTAAAATTAGGGCGTGGAAGTATAAGTTACCAGGAGCTTAAGTTCAAATTTTGAGAATTTTTGGGATTCAAACGAGGCCTTAAATAAATAGAGCAAGACAGCACAAATGAAAGGCCTAGCAGAGACCTTTTAGCAAATATCCAAAAGTTCAGGGTGAAAGTGCAATTTTTACGCAAAACTTATAACTGGAGTATTAAACTTTTGGACTAAATCGGAATACCAAAAACCCGCAAGGGTTCCTTAGCAAAAACTCCAAGGTCACGCGCCTAGGGCACGTAGACTTGGGAAGGGTGTCAACGGAATTCTCAAAAGTACGGGGGCTAAAATGCTAAACTTCCAGAATATTTATAACTGCTACTGAGATTTTAAGTACTAAAATTAAATACAAAAACTGGCTGGGGTCCCCTTGCAAAATGCCTAGACGCACGTGACAAGCACGTGCGCCAAGCGAGGACCTGAAAGGAAATAAGCAAAAGTGTGGGGGCTGATTTGTAAATATTACATAAATTAAACAACAGCCAATGAAGGATTGCGTCCTAATAAAATATTACAAAAATCTGCAGGGCGGAAATTGCAAAATACCCAGCAGGCGCCGATCGAACGGTGGAGCGCGCTCCACTTGACCACGTGTCGGCTTTAGAACGGCCGATACCCCTTCACGAGCGGAGGGCTAAGATTAGATCTCAGCCCCTGATCTGACGGTGCATGGGGCTTTAATCGGACGGGAGCTGTACTTCCTGGGGGAAACTCAAGATCCAACGGCAAGGAGGAAGCCCGGACGAACTGGGAAGAACGAGCGGGGGGCTGAGCTTCCCGAGCTCCGATCTCCCTCCTCTGTTGTCCAGCGAAGCTTCAAAAAGGGTCCCGTGCTCCTGCAGGTGTGGTCTGAGCGTCTGGAGCGTCAAAAGTCGGCGGCGTGCACTGACGTCCTCGTACGGAGGGGTCGAAGCGGAGGAGCTCCAGCTGCTTCCGTCGAGGACCAAAACTTGCTCCAGCCGTGCCTAAAAGCTCTTGTACCTGCAAAAAGAAGGTGATATGGTCGGGGGCAAGTTGCCCCGACCACGTAGCGAGGTGGAATGCGATGGGAGAGGAGCTCGCCGGAGCTAGATCCGGCGAGGTGTTTGATGGCGTAATCGGGATGCTTTGATGGGTAGATGAGCCAACTAAATGCTAAACACTAATCCTAAAACTAACAGCAACAAGAAAAAGCATAAAATAGGACCTCAAGGTCTGGGTAGCCCAAGGAAGAAACCTCGACGGCCAAGAGGCCGGAGGTGGCTTGGAACACGCCGCCGAACTGGTGGATCACCTGGACAAGGTAGAGGGTCTTCCCTCTGTCACAGGGAACCCCGTCGCAAGCCCTCGGAGGGAGTAGCTTGATGAATACCCATTCATCACTCTTTATTCTTATATTTTAGCTACAAAAACCTATGCAAATGCATGTAGATATGTGTAAATAGGAATAATTAGCAAAGCATGCATTTTTGTAAATACTTATAATTAGCATGTTTTTGTGCAAAAATAAAAGAATAAAGAGGAAAAAGAAAAAGAGGGAAATATTTAGAATAAATATTGAGCAACCTAACCCAAGGGAGGGCTCAGCATGGGCCTGACCGCATAAAAGCCAAGTAGAGGGAGATAGGGGCTCTAGTGTAAATATTTATATAAATAAAAATTATATTTTCCTCACCCAAAAATATGTTGTAAATATTTTGTAAATATTTGTACATATTTATAAAGTATAAAAACAAAACAAAAAGCTTAAAAATTAAAAAGACCAAAAATATCCTTTCACCATGTGCATAGATCATCATCCTTATATATTTAACCTTGTAAATAAATCTATTTATTTTCAAAACTTTTTGTAAATATTCCATGTTATATACTGTAAATAAATAAAATAAAAAGAATCAAAACAAAAATCAAATAAAAGTTACAAAATTAAAAATACAAAAATATAGTGTATATATACCATGTATATAAATGTATATATCGATTTATTTCCCCTATGTATATAAATAATAAAAATAAAATAAAAATAGAATTTTATTCCTCATTTTATTCTATAAATAAATAAAATAAAAAATAGGAATAAAAATGTATAAAAATAACTAATTAAAAATCAAAATTAAAAAAAAACCTATATTGTACATATACCTATATATAGACCTATTATGTAAATACCTTATTTTTATTTCCAAAAATTAATTAAAAATCACCAAAAAATAGAAAAAAATAAATTAAAAATATTTCATGTTTTAAGTTTTTGAAAATTCGGTCATTTTATGGCCCAAAAAAATCGAATAAAAATTCAAAGCCTGGCGGGCTCTGATTGGTCCACGGGGGATTGTTGACCCCCGGTCAACTCCCCCCCCAGGACCACCAGAGCCGGGTCCTCTGTGCCCGACCCGTTTTCTCCCACTTTTCCACAGATGACCCGATCGCCAACCCCCCAAATCCCGGGTCCGGATCACTCCACTCGCATCCGGCATCCTCGCCGGAGCCGCTCCCTCGGGATCCGCGCGCTCCTGAGCTCGCCCGATCACCATCTTTCCGGACCCCTAGCCGTATATAGCCTGAGCTCCGCCCCCGTTTTCACGCATCTTTGGCTCTCCACTCTCACTCCCGTGACCTCCATAGTGATCCCTGAGGTGACAGCTCGCGATTGCCCTTGTAGCAGTGAGGAGGAGGTGGCCCGACCACTGATCCGGCGACGTTGCGCCGCCGTGCTCCGCCCAGTGCAGGAGCTCGAGATTCAGGCCTTGGCGACCTTCGAGGCAACGACCAGGAGCTGCCTAAGCTTCAGCACAGCCTTCCACTCCACCCAGGTAACCTTCTACCCATCCCATTTAGCGTAATTTCCTGTTTTCCCCAAATCGCATCTCCGCCGAGTTCCGTCGATTCCGGCCATATCGTGTATCTTTTCGATCATCGGAACCTACGCTCACCATCGCCATCCCTCCGCGCACATTCTTCGCCCCTTCGTTCAACCCAGCTCGCACAGGAGCTGGGGTTCGAGCTCCTCCATCCTCCGCTCGCCGGAGCTCGCTCGCCCCGACCCACAGTTCACCTTCACGCCGCTTCATCGGGTCGAGGCACTTTGCCCTCGACCCGCGAAGCTCTTGAGCTATTTTGCAGGTCAAGAGGAGGCCATCTGAGGCCCCCTCACATCCAGGCCAGGAGCTCATCTCCGTCGACCTCGCCGGAGCCCCTCCAGGGCTCGGTTGGGCCATCGGAGGCCACCACCAGCTGCGGGACGACATCGCCGACCTTCTCCGATCTTCAGAGGCAGCTGAGGAGGACCACAGCACGCGCACGAGGCCGGCGAAGCTCGCCGGCTGAGTGTTCTTCCAGTATCCTCCACCACCGTCCGATCGTCCGCCAGCTCCAGGTTTCATCTTGATCGTCCATCCACGAAGGAGCAGCCACCGCCCGATCATCCAGAGGGGCGATCTGGACCGTCAGAGCAGAGGAGAGAGACACCAGCATCCGCCTGCCGTTTGATCATCCACGTGTCCTCCTCTGCGCCGTCGATCGGCCCACTTGCGGAAGAAGAGAGAGGCGCCATTCACCTGCACCGTCAGATCAGCTACGTGGCGCTCATCCAGCCGTCGACGTAATAAAGGGGTAAATTACCTTAGGCCCCCTCGTAGTTTGTGCTTTACATTTCAGTCCTGTAAATATTTTATGCTCTTTATTTACGTTTGGATAATTGCACATTGGACCTCGTGCTTTTTGGTATTTGCATTTATGCCCCTGTATGTGTGAGCCACGTGCGTCGTCACGTGTATATCTGGTGTATTTGCAATATTCGTCCTGTAGTTCTGGGTGCTTTGTTAATGAATGAAAACTTTTTAGGAATTGCATATCTACCCCTGTGAATGTTTTAATTGCACATGTGCGTGTATTGTAGGGTAAATTGCATCTGGGGTCCCTGGACTTTTGGTACGGGTTACCAAACAGTCCCCGGACCTTAGTTTCTTTACAAAAAGGTCCCTGAGTGCCCCAGGCACGCGCCACACGCGTGACTTGCTGGGTTATTTGCACCTGGACCCCCAGATCTTCGGGTATTTGCACTTTCGTCCCTGTGCACAGTGCCCCCCCTTTTTGATTTTTGAATAAAATATCAAATCACCTCCAAATTCGATGAAAATTTGACACATGGCTCCTGCCATGTTGTAGGATTTTTGAGAATTTTTGAGGACATTTTTGATTTTATTTGTTATTTTTAAAAATTCAAAAACATCTATTTTAGCTACTGTCTAGGTTTAAAAATCCCAAAAAAATACAAAAACACCCCCAAAAATTCTATAAAAATTAGTCATTGTTTCTTTTGTGTGTTTTGATTTTATAGTCAATTTTGGCTATTTTTCATTGCTTAAAAACCCTAAAAATTCGAAAACACCTAAAAACTCATAAAAATTATAATAAATAATATAAAAACCCAAAAACAATAATTTTGGTGCTCAAATTTTCCTCATTTTATCTAGTTTACAGGAAAATTACCTCCAGGTCCCTCTGAGATCCTTAGATATTTTATCTTTGGGTTTTGGGCCTGGCTGGACAGTACCTTGTCTTTTTAGTACTGTTTGATTTTTAGAAAATAAAATACACCTTATAAAAATCCCAAAAATTCACCAAAAACACTAAAAAACATTAAAAACATAAAAACAATTTTTCTTGAATTTTTGCTTGCTTTTTGATATATTTAATAATTAGCTAAAGTGTGCTTTTGTTTGCTTTCTTTTATTTTCTTCACATTTTAAAAATCCAAAAAAATTTAAAAATCATTAAAAACCACTAAAAAATACTTGTCTTTTATTTTACTTTACTTTTACTACTTCGTAGGCCCTTGGCCAATCCGTGCTCCTTGTGTTCGACCATGGGTGCTATACCAGGTTAATCTCATAGCGAGACCGCTCTCTTTTGTGCTTGATCGATTTTACATGTTTTGAGTGGTTGATTTTTCTTTATATACACATCCGAGTGACTGAGGTCGCAACGACCTCATTTTATTACCTTCACCTCAGTTGTTCGGGATTTTGTGTTATCAGAATGGCGCCGTTGCCGGGGAGCACGGCTTAGTAGTTCTTTTTGTTTTTATTTTCGTTTTTATTCTTCGCGGCTTTCCGCGGCTCTTCGGAGCTCGCGGCTTTTCGCGGCTTTTGTATCTAGTTTCTTTTTTGTTTTATTTTGTTTTATTTTGATTTTCTTTTATTTTTATTCTTGTTTTATATTGTGTGTTTATTTTATTTTTCATTTTTGCATATATACCCTGACTTGTATTTTCATTTCTTTTTCTTTTCATTTGATTATTTTTATTGGTTTGACCACTCCTTTCTCTGTCTTGCGAGGGCCCGAGGACCGCGGAGGCGAATTTCGAGGAGCCGGTGCACCCGCGGCACTTGGAGGCGGCTTCTTTCTTTACGAAGCTGCAGGAGAGAGCAAGAGGGAGAGTTGAGTGGGTGAGGATAGATTAGGATTTTATTTCATTATTATTATTGTAATAATACAGGGACAGGACTGTTTGGACTTGTGACCGTAGCGGGTCTGTTTCGTCGAGCACCGGTGTGCTCGGGGGACCCATTAGGACCTCGCGGTTTTTCGCGGTTTTTACACGGCTTTCTTTTTCTTTCTTTCTGTCTTTTCCGGTTTTTCGCGGTTTTTGCTCGAGCCCTTAGATTTAGGACTTTCTGGTGATTGTGACGTAATTAAGTAGGATCCACACACTTAATGACATATCTGTTCCTATAGACCGTAATTGGACCTACTTAAAATAAATAATAAAAATAACCGACTCGCTAGCCTCCGTAGCCTACGTGCCGTAGCCCGTCCTGTAAAGCGCTTACTCCTACCCCCGATTTGTCGGGCAGGGGAGGGACGGGCCAAGACCGGACTCTTTGGCTTGGAGGTCGGTGACCGGTTAGACGGTTCTTCGCTAGAAGTTGCTCGTCTAGGACTCGGCTTCCCGCTGCATCATTTAGCTTAGTTTTATTTCTGTCTTTTATTTTATGCGCGGATCATATTGCATGTAGAGAGCTGGAGCAAGGTACGCATTTCTGACTTTGCATGCATCATTGATTTCTCGTGCATCGGCTTTTTCGACTTCTCCCCCCTGTTTTTGACTTAATAACCAGGAGAATCGAAAAATTCGTTAGGCGATTTGTTTGTTTTGAAAAAGACTTAAAAAGTGAAACCATAAAATTGGGACTGCTAAGATTATTGATCTTAAAACTCGCTCACCCTAAAAATTTTGTCTTGGGGAGAGCAACCCCCTCATTGCTTGGTTTGTATGCGCGAGAGAGTGACCCGCACACTAGGTAGAGCCCCCCGTTGCTAAACCCGACTGATTACCGACTCTTCCGTGCGGGCCAGTCGGTTGGGGTTAGCAGCGGATATCCCAACAGGTCACGTAAGCGCTCTGATATCTTGAGTGTTCACCAAAATAAAATCGACAAGATAATTTGACCGAACTTTCACGGTCTTCAGCTCGCGTTGCGTTGGTGAACCGGGGGTTTGTTTTTAGATCATAATTTTTCCAGATCTCATCCGCCCTACTCGCCAGATCAAGATGATGGGTAGACGATCTCTTAGGCAACCTCTGGTTGCGCTGCTTTCGGGCGCGTCTACCTCGTCATCTAGGTTGGCTCGCGAGAGCTCCGACCCGCTCTCCGAGCCCGAGTATGACTCCACCCTGTTCCCCCTCGACCCCCTTTCTGACCTTCCTGAGAGACACGAGCCCGAGGAGAGATTGATACATTTGACAGCACCTGAGTTGGGCTCGTTTGATTTTGCAGACGTCGATATGGCCGGAGCAGGCAGTTCTGATGATCACTCCCGTCGACCAGAGCACATTGTACTAGACCAGGGAGCGATCAACTCCACCCTGATCGCATCACTCGATACAGTCCAGCAGCAGCTCCGCGATCAGGGAGCATTCATGATAGAGATGAGGAGAGAGTTGGAGAGGCTCCGAGCAGAGCGAGATCAGCAGAGCGAGCCCGAGGAGATCCCAGATGCAGATGCACAGGCACGAGCCGCAGCAGCAGCAGCAGCAGCAGCCGCGGCCGCCGCCGCAGCGGCAGCAGCCGCAGGAGGAGCAGGACCACCTAGACCGATGCGGGAGTTGCACAACCCCGGATCTACACTGATGCACCATTGGGTTGTGGTTCCGGCTATCGTGGGGGACTTCAAGTTCCCCCCGAACACCTTGCAGATGCTTCCTCAGTTCCATGGACTTGCTACAGAGGAGCCCCACCTCCACCTCCAGGAGTTTTTGATGATATGCAACACTGTCCACGATAGACATGTGGACCAGGACACGATCAGGATGATCGCCTTCCCCTTTTCACTGGCAGATAGAGCAGCCACCTGGCTGAAGCATTTGGGGAGATTTGTCTATACCTGGGAGCAGCTCCGCACCGAGTACTTGAACAAGTACTATCCACTCGGGCGGACGAATGCAGCGAGGGCCCTGATCAGTAACTTCTCCATGTTCCCCAACGAGCAGTTTCACGAGGCTTGGGAGAGGTTCCGAGAGCTTTTGGACAGATGCCCGCACCACGACATCACGAAGCCGAACCTTGTGCAGAGCTTCTTCAGCGGGTTGTTACCAGAGCTACAGGGCTTGGTGAATGCTTCTTGTGGCGGGTCCTACTTCGCCAAGGACCACGACCAGGTCTGGGCCATTTTTGAGGAGATGGCAGAGAACTACATGGTGATGTCCCAGACCCGGCTCTATACGCAGAAGACCCAGCCACATCAGCCAGGACCCGTGCAGTACCAGAGGATAGCACGGGTAGATGCAGGTCCATCCAGTTCGTCCGCAGCCGCAGCAGCACAGGCAGAGTCATCAGCTGCAGACATGGGTATCATCAGCGAGAAGTTGGACCGCATGGAGCTGATCGAGAAGAAGCAGTGCCAGAGTATCACGCAGATGGAGCAGATGGCACAGGTCTTGAGCGACATGAAGACACATCTCATGTGTCTCCAGGAGGCACAGACGGCTTCTCAGCCCCGTCTTCAGTCGCGAGGCAACGCCGGCAGCAGCAGCAGCTCGTCCCAGCGCTCCAGCACTCCAGTGCAGCCTAGACAGGTTCACCTTGTACAGGCGGAGCCGTACCAGCAGCCGCAGCCCACCTACCAGTCTCCACCATATCCAAAGATGCAGATGGTGGTCTACCAGCCGGACCAGCCTCTAGCAGTACTCCCGCAAGCCCCCTTCGATGCCGAGCCGTTGATGGATGTCAACGGGATTTGGTACGACCGCCCCCAGCCTGGGATCCGACGAGACCATCCCGGATTCAGGTGGGGGAGTGGTGGTGCCCAGCCCCAGCAGCAGCCGTCAGGACAGGGAGGGCAGTACTCCCATCAGAGAGACCAGCACCAGCCGCAGCAGCAGCCCCCAGCGTATCAGCAGCAGTCATCCTACGGTCCTCGTCCCTATCAGCAGCAGGGACAGTCTTGGAGACGTGAGCAGCAGGCTCACCAGGGATACCAGCAGCACCCTCCATCCTACCCCTCTTACCCACAGCAGTTCCAGCAGCCTCACCCACAGAGAGGCCACCCGTCGGGCTCCCATGAGAGCCCCGCTTTGGATGACATCGCCCGCCTCCTCACGGACCAGCAGGCTACATTCCGACGGGAGATGGATGAGTTCCGCCAGGAGATGCGGGACTTGGTGAGAGGGAAGGCCGCCATACCAGCCCAGATAGAGCCCAATCCGAACAGCCTCAAGAGGAAATCTGAGCAGGTAGTACCTACTGAGTTAGCCACTCCTAGTGACCCATTTGATGATACTTCTTCGGATCTATTTGATGCTGATTTTGTCACACTTAGGAGCGGTAGGACCCCAGCAGGCGGCGACGCCTCATCTGAGCACCATTCCGAGGCGCCACAGGAGGAGGAGGAGAGCGGTACTGAGGCCGCTCCAGACGATGACGGTGGTACTGAGGCCACCAAGGATGTTGATTCCACCGGCGGTACTGAGGCCGCCGCTTCACCAGATCGAGGAGGTGGTACTGATGCCACCCATTCAGCCGAGCCAGCCAGCGGTACTGATGCCGCACGACGTCTACCAGCAGCAGCAGCAGAGCAGCCAGCCCGTGGTGGTACTGAGACCACCAGTGTTTGTAGAGACAGTGATGTTGTTTTTCCTCGTGTTCATGTATCTCGGAACTCTGCTATGAATAAAGGAAAAGGTTTACTTTCTTCTGGTCCCACTGTGGTGCATGATGTATGTGTGGATCCGGTCCTTGAACCGTCTAGACCTTTTCCTAGTCCTTCATCTGAGAAGGACCCAGTGATCCCCTTCCCTAAAGCCCTTCAGATGGGGAAGGGGAAGAAAAAAGAAAATCCCAAAAAGAGAGAGCTTGAGGAGTTCAGCCAGAGCATGATTGATCGATTCCATATCCAGCTGACCCTCCAGGAGGCTTTGCAGCACATCCCCCTTCTCCAGCGATCTTTGAGAGAGAGGACTACAGTCAGGAGGAGGAGGAGGAACCACATTTCAGAGATACATGTGCTGACGAAAGCCACGTGCTTTGCGATCCAGAACCGACTGCCAGCCAAGAGGCCAGATTCAGGGGCCCCGTATGTCAGATGCCAGATCAGTGAGCAGTGGTTCGACCGTACTCTTCTAGATAGCGGATCGTCGATTAACCTTCTTCCGGCGGCCCTTCTCGACCGCTTCGAGTTGGGCACTCTTCGACAGAGCAGGACAGTCCTTCAGTTCGCTGATCGATCTGTCAAGAGGCCGAAGGGGTTATTACGAGACGTTATCGTCACGATTCAGGGCATGCAATTCCCCGTGGACTTCGTAGTGTTGGACATGGAGATCCCTGAGTCAGTGGCCGATACCCCCATCATCCTTGGTCGTCCGTTCTTGGCCACAGCCAAGGCGGTGACTGATCATGATAGCGGGAAGGTGTACTTTCGCGTCCAGGGCGAGAGTATACAAATAGAGACGGTCGAGGACTATAGAGCCAGATTCAGATCCCGCTCAGATGCGAGTACAGACTCAGAGCAGCTGACAGACGCAGAGCCAGACATCCACCAGGACTGTGATTTTGTGATCACAGATGATGAGGCAGCTTGGGCAGACCTTGAGACACAGACCACCCTCTCACTTTCAGACACAGCTGATGCAGAGATGACAGTAGAGGAGAGTCTGGAGAGCACAGACCTGGTTCAGGATACCATTGAGGCAGCAGAGCCGGTCCTCGACCGCAGCACGATGAGTAGTGACGGTGGTGCTGAGGCCACCTTGTTTTCCGGTGGTACTGATGCCACCGTTTCTGATACAGATCCCTCGGATTCAGATTCTGATTGGGTCGATTGCTATGATCAGATGCCAGACCTGAGTCCATCTGAGCCTATAGATGAGGAGAAGTAGATGGAGTAGATGCAGAGCAGAGCAGAGACAGTGCAGTAGAGCAGCCTTCTCCCGATCCAGTTTGCGAGAGTATACTTTCACTTTCCCAGGCAGATTTGGCCGACCTCGCAGCTTTCACTCAGTTTCTTCCACAGCCAGATTTGCCGGCACCCAGCATTCCAGAGCTGAAGCCGCTCCCTACTTCGCTGAAGTATCGATTCCTTGCGGGCGAGCCTGAGATGTACCCAGTCATCATCTCCGCCGAGTTGACTGGAGAGCAGGAATCCCGTTTGATGGGGGTTCTTGAAAAGAACCGCAAGGCGATCGGATGGAGCGTAGCAGATCTCCATGGGATTAGTCCATCAGTGTGCTCCCACCATATCTATCTCGAGGAAGGGGCGAAGCCGTCGCGTGAGTTCCAGCGGCGCCTGAACCCCAACCTGAGAGAGGTTGTGATGAAGGAAATATCAAAATGGTGGGGTGCAGGTTTTATTTATCCCATTTCCGACTCCAAGTGGGTTAGCCCCTTGCATGTGGTGCCCAAGAAGACGGGCATCACGACTGTGATCAGTGAGTCGGGAGAGGAGATCGCTACACGAGTACCCACCTCTTGGAGGGTTTGTGTTGACTACAGGAGACTCAACCAAGCCACCAAGAAGGACCATTTCCCCCTGCCTTTTATTGACCAGATCATTGAGAGACTGGCAGGGAAGAGCCATTATTGCTTCCTGGATGGGTACTCGGGCTACAACCAAGTGGCCATCGCTCCTGAGGATCAGGAGAAGACCACCTTTACCTGTCCCTTCGGCACATATGCTTTTCGACGCATGCCATTTGGGCTATGCAATGCCCCTGCGACTTTTCAGAGGTGCATGCTGTCGATCTTCTCGGACATGGTAGGGGAGTGCTTAGAGGTCTTCATGGATGATTTCTCGATCTACGGCGACGGATTTGATTCTTGTCTTGACTGCCTAGATCGAGTACTCCAGCGATGTATTGAGTATCACTTGGTGCTATCTTGGGAGAAGAGTCACTTTATGGTGACTCAAGGGACGGTGCTTGGCCACATCATCTCCAACAGGGGCATGGAGGTTGATCCGGCCAAGGTTGATGTCATTAGAAAACTCGCACCGCCGTCCAATCTGAGGCAGTTACGGTCATTTCTGGGGCGCGTTGGATTTTATAGGAGATTTATTCAGGATTTCAGCAGGATTGCCCGGCCGTTGACTGACCTCTTGACGAAAGACACCGAGTTCCTTGTCCATGACAAGTGTCTTTCGTCGTTTGCTACTCTCCAGCAGTGTGTTATTGAGGCTCCTGTCCTCCAGCCGCCTGATTGGTCTCTCCCATTCGAGATCATGACGGACGCCTCCGATTTTGCCGTAGGGGCAGTGCTGGGACAGAGGAGGGATGGAGTACCATTTGCTATACACTACGCTAGTCGCACATTGGATTCTGCCCAGCGGAATTATACAGTCACAGAGAAGGAGATGCTAGCCGTAGTCTTTGCCCTGGATAAGTTTAGATCATATATCATTGGATCTAGAGTGACTTTGTTTACAGATCACACCGCCATCAGGTACCTCATGGCAAAGAAGGATGCCAAGGCCAGACTGACTAGATGGATCCTTCTACTCCAGGAGTTCGACATTGAGATTAAGGATAAGCCTGGAGTCAAGAATGTGGTGGCGGATCATCTCTCCCGTTTAGAGCAGCCTGAGGATTCTGAGCAGATTGATCCTATCCGAGATACCTTCCCAGATGAGGCGATCCTTGCTATCGCCTCACTCCCATGGTACGCCGATATTGTGAACTTTCTCGTTGTTGGGAAAGTCCCACAAGATTGGCCCAGGCAGAGGCTTGAGACCTTCCTAGCGAAGGCCAAGTCTTACCATTGGGAGGATCCCATCCTTTACCACGAAGGAGGGGATAGCGTCTGGCGTCGGTGTATTCCTCAGGAGGAACACCATAGCGTCCTCACTTACTGCCACAAGCTTGAGGCAGGAGGACATCATTCTGGGAGGAGAACGGCACAGAAAGTGCTCCAATCCGGCTTGTGGTGGCCTACCCTCTTCAAGGACTCAGATGAGTTCGTGAAGAGGTGTACTGACTGTCAGAGGATGGGCACTTGTGGACAGCGTGATATGATGCCGATGCAGCCCATTCACTTCTGTGAGGTTTTTGACGCATGGGGCATCGATTTCATGGGTCCATTCCCTAAGAGTCAGGGATTTGAGTACATTCTGTTGGCCGTTGATTATGTGAGTCGTTGGGTGGAGGCTATCCCCGCCCGAGCCGCTGATGCGAGGACAGTTTGCAGATTTTTGAGGAAGCATATCATCATGCGGTTCGGGGTTCCACGAGTTCTTATTTCTGATGGGGGATCTCACTTCATCAACGACTAGGTGAAGGCACTTGCTAGCGAGTTCGGCATAGATCATCGTGTTGCTACACCGTACCATCCACAGACGAATGGTCTAGCCGAAGTGTCGAATAGGGAGATCAAGACTATTCTGCGGAAAGTCGTCCGCCCTGACCGAAAGGATTGGTCACAACTTTTGGACTCGGTCTTGTGGGCATATAGGACGTCTTTCAAGACACCTTTGGGCACATCTCCCTTTCGCCTCGTATACGGCAAGCCATGCCATTTACCTGTTGAGCTGAGGCACAAGTCACTTTGGGCAGTCACAGACATACTTATGGATCCATATGGTATAGGAGACCAGAGGAGGGCAGAGCTAGCTGCCCTGGAGGAGCTTAGAGATGCAGCTTTCTCAAGAAGCCTACATTACAAGGAGAAAGTCAAGGAGTGGCATGATTCTCATATCAGCCACAAGCATTTTGAGGTTGGACAGAGAGTATGGCTGTTTGATGCTAGGCTTAGATTATTTCCAGGGAAGCTACAGAGCAAATGGAAAGGACCTTATCTGGTTAGGAAGGTACACGACAACGGTAGCATCGACATATCTGAGTTGTCTTCTGAGAGTACCTTCCGAGTGAACGGCCAGCGGCTCAAGCCATTTCTAGATCATGAGCCGCGGGTCGTTGATATTGCACCTATTCATTTTGCGTGAGATGTGGTCTTTGACTCACATCTAATGCATCTCACGCCTGAGTTTCACTGATCTTCCGCTGTACATAGATCCAGATGTCCATATCATCACATTCTTTAGTCCCACATCCCTTTCTCCATCTTATGATTATGCTATACTTAGGGTGCACTTTACCCTAAGTATAGGGGGGATGTGAGACCTTTCGGGTATTTCTTTTGTTTTTGTCTACCCCTGTTTTGCTGCCTATACTTAGGGGTATTTCACCCTAAGTATAGGGGGGGTAGACCCTGTACATTCTCCACTCGGTTTTCCCTTCGTGTACAGCCTGCTATACTTAGGATTACTTGATCCTAAGTATAGGGGGGAGACCTGAGTCCCTCTTGACTTTTTATTCTCCTTTTGTATAGCCTTCCTTTTCACTTCCCTATACATAGCACGAGTTATGTCTTCTTCATCGCTCTTGACTCTGAGGACATCGTTCGAGCTAAGTATAGGGGGGGTGTATATATTTCATATATACTTTAGCCATAACTCGTACTTTGTGTGAGTGTGTTAATAAATAAAAATGGCTAAAAACCACAAAAATTAAAAAATTTTCATGTACATAATCTTCTTTTATTTGCACATACATAGCTAGTGTACAAATTATTTTTGTAAAAATGTTTTCAAAAATCTTTTGTGTGTAAAGCTTGTGTAAATATTTTTGTATCAAAATTATGTACATAGTACAAAATTTTTCCAAAATATTTTGAAAATCAAAAAGTTTGCAAAAATCTTGTGTAAATGTGTGTAAATATCTTTTTGCAAAACTTGCACTTCATGCATCATCATTCATGATTTCAAAACATTTTTCAAAAATTTTGCATGATTGTAAAATTTGTGTAAATATGCATCTTTTTGTACATATGTATATAGTTTTTCTGGATGATAGTTGACATTTAAACTAGCCTGGAATCAAATTGAGAAATGGAGCTTGATTAAGATCTTAATCCACCTAATTTCTAAGAGGAACCTTATAGGGCTTAGGTTTAAGGCTTTTCAGGTCCATGGTGACTTAATTCCTTGAGTCCACTAGGCTATGATCACATGTCATCTCAATGAGCCTAAGTAGAGCACTTAACAACAACACATGACTCATATAGATTATGGCTTTACTTGGACAACCGCACTATACACCGAGCTCTCTACGGATGAGGTGGTGAGGAGGCAGTCTTCCTTGGCTTGGGGTAGCATATGAGGGTAGTACTTCTAGGCGGAACCTCTCTTCTTCTTATAGTGAAGGAAGTGCGTCTCAACTTGGTCTGGTTGCCATGAAGTCTAACGACGGGAGTTGTGGGTTGCAATAAAGCTTCAAAAGAGGGATAGTCTACTGGCTCAAGAGGAAAAACTCCTTGTATATATGCTGCACATGTACATGTTTGTATAGATGCACTCGAAAAAAAAATGTGAAAAAAGAAAAGAACTCCAAAAAAGTGGTGGGTCTGAGAGAAAATGATAATCCCACCGGAGTATGTATATAAGTGCAATAAGCAAAGCTTGGTTTCATGATCCACCTGTTGTAGCTTGCAGCAGGGAGACTTGGCTACACTGGTCAAGCTCCCAAGGGTACTTGGCTACACTGGCCTTGACCCATTCTCTTCTTCCCCCTCTTCTTGAGCCGGTTGAACTTGAACTTAGAAGGGAATACCCCGCTCCTCGAGGAAAGAGTGGCCAGATTGAGGTCATAGAGTTACCTTGTTGGGGAGGGTTATCAAGTTGCCATTTCTGAGGTGGAGAGCTTAGACTTCACATTCACAGGACAAGAAAAGATTCATGGTCTTCAGGGTTTGTGGTTGATGACTTGTTCTGATCGGGAGCATTGAGGAGTCTTGGTTATAGATTGGTGGAACTTGGAGGCTGTTAGGTTTTAAGCTTAAGTCTAAATAAGGTTCCGACACATTAATAATCCAAAGATCTGATTGAGCTCCATACCTCAATTTAATGAAGGCAAGTTTAGTAATCAACCTTGATCCATGTACATTCTCTTTTTCTTTTTCTTTCTTTCTTTTTCACTTCTTTTTCAAATAAGTGTTTGCTAAGGGACTAGCAAAGTATAGTATAGGGGGTGATGAATACCCATTCATCACTCTTTATTCTTATATTTTAGCTACAAAAACCTATGCAAATGCATGTAGATATGTGAAAATAGGAATAATTAGCAAAGCATGCATTTTTGTAAATACTTATAATTAGCATGTTTTTGTGCAAAAATAAAAGAATAAAGAGGAAAAAGAAAAAGAGGGAAATATTTAGAATAAATATTGAGCAACCTAACCCAAGGGAGGGCTCAGCATGGGCCTGACCGCATAAAAGCCAAGTAGAGGGAGATAGGGGCTCTAGTGTAAATATTTATATAAATAAAAATTATATTTTCCTCACCCAAAAATATATTGTAAATATTTTGTAAATATTTGTACATATTTATAAAGTATAAAAACAAAACAAAAAGCTTAAAAATTAAAAAGACCAAAAATATCCTTTCACCATGTGCATAGATCATCATCCTTATATATTTAACCTTGTAAATAAATCTATTTATTTTCAAAACTTTTTGTAAATATTCCATGTTATATATTGTAAATAAATAAAATAAAAAGAATCAAAACAAAAATCAAATAAAAATTACAAAATTAAAAATACAAAAATATAGTGTATATATACCATGTATATAAATGTATATATCTATTTATTTCCCCTATGTATATAAATAATAAAAATAAAATAAAAATAGCATTTTATTCCTCATTTTATTCTATAAATAAATAAAATATAAAATAGGAATAAAAATGTATAAAAATAACTAATTAAAAATCAAAATTAAAAAAAAACCTATATTGTACACATACCTATATATAGACCTATTATGTAAATACCTTATTTTTATTTCCAAAAATTAATTAAAAATCACCAAAAAATAGAAAAAAATAAATTAAAAATATTTCATGTTTTAAGTTTTTGAAAATTCGGTCATTTTATGGCCCAAAAAAAAATCGAATAAAAATTCAAAGCCTGGCGGGCTCTGATTGGTCCACGGGGGATTGTTGACCCCCGGTCAACTCCCCCCCCAGGACCACCAGAGTCGGGTCCTCTGTGCCCAACCCGTTTTCTCCCACTTTTCCACAGATGACCCGATCGCCAACCCCCCAAATCCCGGGTCCAGATCACTCCACTCGCATCCGGCATCCTCGCCGGAGCCGCTCCCTCGGGATCCGCGCGCTCCTGAGCTCGCCCGATCACCATCTTTCCGGACCCCTAGCCGTATATAGCCTGAGCTCCGCCCCCGTTTTCACGCATCTTTGGCTCTCCACTCTCACTCCCGTGACCTCCATAGTGATCCCTGAGGTGACAGCTCGCGATTGCCCTTGTAGCAGTGAGGAGGAGGTGGCCGGACCACTGATCCGGCGACGTTGCGCCACCGTGCTCCGCCCAGTGCAGGAGCTCGAGCCTCAGGCCTTGGCGACCTTCGAGGCAACGACCAGGAGCTGCCTAAGCTTCAGCACAGCCTTCCACTCCACCCAGGTAACCTTCTACCCTTCCCATTTAGCGTAATTTCCTGTTTTCCCCAAATCGCATCTCCGCCGAGATCCGTTCCGGCCATATCGTGTATCTTTTCGATCATCGGAACCTACGCTCACCATCGCCATCCCTCCGCGCACATTCTTCGCCCCTTCGTTCAACCCAGCTCGCACAGGAGCTGGGGTTCGAGCTCCTCCATCCTCCGCTCGCCGGAGCTCGCTCGCCCCGACCCACAGTTCACCTTCACGCCGCTTCATCGGGTCGAGGCACTTTGCCCTCGACCCGCGAAGCTCTTGAGCTATTTTGCAGGTCAAGAGGAGGCCATCTGAGGCCCCCTCACATCCAGGCCAGGAGCTCATCTCCGTCGACCTCGCCGGAGCCCCTCCAGGGCTCGGCTAGGCCATCGGAGGCCACCACCAGCTGCGAGACGACATCGCCGACCTTCTCCGATCTTCAGAGGCAGCTGAGGAGGACCACAGCACGCGCACGAGGCCGGCGAAGCTCGCCGGCTGAGTGTTCTTCCAGTATCCTCCACCACCGTCCGATCGTCCGCCAGCTCCAGGTTTCATCTTGATCGTCCATCCACGAAGGAGCAGCCACCGCCCGATCATCCAGAGGGGCGATCTGGACCGTCAGAGCAGAGGAGAGAGACACCAGCATCCGCCTGCCGTTTGATCATCCACGTGTCCTCCTCTGCGCCGTCGATCGGCCCACGTGCGGAAGAAGAGAGAGGCGCCATTCACCTGCACCGTCAGATCAGCTACGTGGCGCTCATCCAGCCGTCGACGTAATAAAGGGGTAAATTACCTTAGGCCCCCTCGTAGTTTGTGCTTTACATTTCAGTCCTGTAAATATTTTATGCTCTTTATTTACGTTTGGATAATTGCACATTGGACCTCGTGCTTTTTGGTATTTGCATTTATGCCCCTGTATGTGTGAGCCACGTGCGTCGTCACGTGTATATCTGGTGTATTTGCAATATTCGTCCTGTAGTTCTGGGTGCTTTGTTAATGAATGAAAACTTTTTAGGAATTGCATATCTACCCCTGTGAATGTTTTAATTGCACATGTGCGTGTATTGTAGGGTAAATTGCATCTGGGGTCCCTGGACTTTTAGTACGAGTTACCAAACAGTCCCCGGACCTTAGTTTCTTTACAAAAAGGTCCCTGAGTGCCCCAGGCACGCGCCACGCGCGTGACTTGCTGGGTTATTTGCACCTGGACCCCCAGATCTTCGGGTATTTGCACTTTCGTCCCTGTGCACAGTGCCCCCCCTTTTTGATTTTTGAATAAAATATCAAATCACCTCCAAATTCGATGAAAATTTGAGACATGGCTCCTGCCATGTTGTAGGATTTTTGAGAATTTTTTAGGACATTTTTTATTTTATTTGTTATTTTTAAAAATTCAAAAACATCTATTTTAGCTACTGTCTAGGTTTAAAAATCCCAAAAAAATACAAAAACACCCCTAAAAATTCTATAAAAATTAGGCATTGTTTCTTTTGTGTGTTTTGATTTTCTAGTCAATTTTGGCTATTTTTCATTGCTTAAAAACCCTAAAAATTCAAAAACACCTAAAAACTCATAAAAATTATAATAAATAATATAAAAACCCAAAAATAATAATTTTGGTGCTCAAATTTTCCTCATTTTATCTAGTTTACAGGAAAATTACCTCCAGGTCCCTCTGAGATCCTTAGATATTTTATCTTTGGGTTTTGGGCCTGGCTGGACAGTACCTTGTCTTTTTAGTACTGTTTGATTTTTAGAAAATAAAATACACCTTATAAAAATCCCAAAAATTCACCAAAAACACTAAAAAACATTAAAAACATAAAAACAATTTTTCTTGAATTTTTCTTGCTTTTTGATATATTTAATAATTAGCTAAAGTGTGCTTTTGTTTGCTTTCTTTTATTTTCTTCACATTTTAAAAATCCAAAAAAAAATTTAAAAATCATTAAAAACCACTAAAAAATACTTGTCTTTTATTTTACTTTACTTTTACTACTTCGTAGGCCCTTGGCCAATCCGTGCTCCTTGTGTTCGACCCTGGGTGCTATACCAGGTTAATCTCATAGCGAGACCGCTCTCTTTTGTGCTTGATCGATTTTACATGTTTTGAGTGGTTGATTTTTCTTGATATACACATCCGAGTGACTGAGGTCGCAACGTCCTCATTTTATTACCTTCACCTCAGTTGTTCGGGATTTGGTGTTATCATAGCTCAAGCTAAAGCGGAAGAGAGGGCTGGAGGGACGGTTTTGAATCTTGGTTGAGAGGGCTCGCAAATCGAGTTGCATCGAGCGACGTAATGATCCTCTGCCCGAGATAATTACTGGGCGAGCTAGAGGGATTGTAGGTGGACAACTCTCGTGAAGACATCGATCGGATTTGGTGAAATATGCGGCCCCCAAAAAATGTTGAAGATGGGTCAAAATCAGTCTGACACGCAGCAGGGAGAGGACTGGAGAGTTGACCAGCGGGTCAACTTTCCTAGTCACCTGGTTGGTCCACGTGGACCAACCAGGAAAATCCCTGGAAAAATACTTTCTAAAATCTATAAAAAAAATAGATAACGATTTTATTGCTTTTTAATTATAAAATGAAAAATGTTTATTTTTTTTGTAAATTATTTTATTATGATTTTTAATTATTTTTATGAGGTTTATTTTTACAAGTTACCTATTATACCCTATATAGGTATATTATCTATATATTTGACTATTTGATTTTTAATTTGTTATTTTAATTTTATTATTTTTATTTCTTATTTTGTAAAATTATAAAATACTTTTATATACACAACTATATTTTTATTTTATTTTTCTGATTTATTTTGTATAATTAATAAAAATAAGAGTATGTTATATAGGTATAAGTACAGGTATAGTATCTATGTATAACCTATATATGTTTATTTTTATTTTTATTTTTCTTTGCATTTTTATTCTAATTTTAATGCACATAGTTATTATAAGTAATATTTACATCATTATAAAAATATAAAAATACAAAAATTGTGAATAAATAATAAATTGAATATTTTAATCTGTACAAGTATACAATGAGGGTCCAAAACTCAACTTTCAAACCGTAGCTCCGCCAGATGCGAAACCACCGCCAATAAATAGCTTATTTTCTTCTATATATAATTAAAGTGAGTATGCTGCATTTGGAGTTTTCATTTGTGAGATACGGGTCTGGGAAATTGGAATTCTGGATTTTTATTCAGACCATAACTTTTTATCTGTACATTATTTTTCTTTGAAATCAATTTTGTATTTTTCTTTATGAAATTATCTACAACTTTCATGTACAAAGTTTCTTTATTTGATGTATAAAAAGTAGAACCAAAAATAGGTCCCAAACTGAATAAAGAATGAATTAATAAATATAGGTATTTGGCCCTTATCTCCCCCTACTTTATTCCTTGTCGACCTATTCATGAAGATGCCTAGGTCTCGGGGTTTCAGGTCATAAAATATTTACAATATTTTATTCTTTTTCTTTTCTTTTATTTATTCTATATTTTGGCTTTAATTACAGCATTTTATACACTATGTAGATGCACATGCATGAATGCTAAGATGATAATATTAATGCTATTTACAGGCATTTGCTAGGATTTTTGGTGCCAAAATGATAGAATAAAGATGATGAAATGTGGATTCATCACCCGTCTTCTTGGGTACCACATGTAATGGACTAACCCACTTAGAGTCGGAGATGGGGTAGATAAAAACGGTGCTCCACCACTTAGATATTTCCTTCATGACCACTTCTCGAAGATTTGGTTTCAGCCGTTGCTGGAACTCACGCGAGGGCTTGGCGTCTTCTTCGAGATAAATGTAGTGGGAACATAGGGTCGAACTTATCCCCTAGAGAACAGATACACTGCATCCTATTTCCTTGCGGTTTCTTTCAAGAACATCCATCAAACGAGATTCTTGGTCTTCAGTCAAATCCGCTGAGATAATGACTGGGAACATATCTGGCTCACCCGCAAGGAATCTATACTTCATACTCTACGATAAGGTCTTCAATTCTGGGCAAGTGGGAGCTGGTAAATCTGGCTTCTGGAATGTCTGAGTGAATGCCACCAAATCTGTGTGTGAGAACTCTCGCTGCAATGGTAAATCTGACGAAGATGGTTCTGCTGGTATATCTATCAATGGGCCTGGCTCACTCTCCGCCCTAGTTGTCGGCTCTGTAGGCACCAGACACGGTAAATATTCATCGAACTCCTGCCAGTCAAAATCAGTGTCGATGTCTAAGGAATCTGAATCTGAAGCGCATGAAACAAAATCGTCTTAGCTATCCTGATCATGATAAACAGCCTCTGCTGTATCATGTGCCATGAGTGTGCTCTCCGAACTCTCATCTGCCATGATCTGTGAATCTTTACTATCTGAAGATGTGGCAAGAGCTCGTGATGCGAGATCTGCCCAAACTGCTTCGTCGTCTGTAATCACAAAGTCACACTACTGGTGAATGTCTAGCTCTGCATCTATCATCTGCTCTAAGTTGTTCATCTGAGCTGAGCACCCTGAATCTCTAGCTCTGGTCTCCTCGATCGTCTCTATTTGTACACTTTCACCCTCGATGTGAAAGTATACCTTCCCACTATCATAGTCGGACACCGCCTTGGTTGTGGCCAAGAATGGTCGTCCTAATATGATGGGGGTATCTCTCATTGATTCAGGGACCTCTATGTCCAATAAAACAAAGTCCACGGGGAATTTCAAGCCTTGAATTGTGAAGACAACGTCCTTTAGTAACCCCTTCGGCCTCTTAACAGATCTGAAGGATCGTCCTACTGAAGGATCCTCTTACTCTGTCTAAGAGGGCCAAACTCGAATCGATCAAGTAAGGTTGCCGGAAGAAGGTTAATCGAAGACCCGCTGTCTAATAGGGTACGATCGAACTACTGCTCATGAATGTGGCATCTGACATATGGAGCTCCTCCATCGGGTCTCTTGGCTGGTAATTGATTTTGAATAGCGAAACATATGGCACGGGTAAGCACATGGATTTCTGCATTACGATTCCTCTTCTTCCTATGTACAATGGTCTTCACTCTCAAGTGCTTGTAGAAGAGAGGGATGTGCTCTAGTTCCTCCTGTAGAGTCAGCTGGATATGGAATCTGTCAATCATCTGCTGGCTAAACTCTAACTGCTGTGATTTTTTTGGATTTTCTGTTTTCTTCCCTTGCCCTAAGCGGAGTGCTTGAGGGAAGGGGATAGCTGGACCCTCCTCAGATAGAGGGTCAGGAAGAGGTTCATGCTGCTGAGAAGGACTAGAGGCCATACAAGAGTTATCATGCAACACATATGGACTCGGAGTAGACGAAGAAACCTTTCCTTTATTCATTTTTTTGTTATTTTTGATAATGTCCTGAGATACATAGATAGGAGGAAACACAACTGGACTAGATATGGTGACATCGGAACCACCCACACCATCTGTCTTCGCAGCATCAGCACCACGCTCTGGCTCAGCATCACATCTAATAGTGGCATCAGTACCACCAACAACATCTGGAGAAATGATGGCCTCAGTACCGTCGACTGGATCATCATCCTTGGTGGCGTCAGCACCACCGTCATCAACATCATCAGCGGTATCAGCACTGATATCCTCCTCGTCTGACACTCTGGAATCGTCATGGAGCTGTCGTTCAGACGAGGCACCGCCGGCTAGCCTTCTACCGCTCCTAAGTGTCAAAAAATCAGCATCAAATATATAGGAAGAAATATCACCCAATGAATCACTAGGAGTGGTAGTCTCTATAGATTGTACCTGCTCAGACTTCCTTTTTAGATTATTTGGATTTGGTTCAATCTAAGCGGGTATGGTGGCTTTGCCTTTAATTATTTCCCTCATCTCTTGCCTGAACTCATCCATTTCCCGCATGAATGATGTCTGCTGGTCTGAGAGTAGGAGGCTAAGTCATCAAGGGATGGGTTCTCATAGGCTGGTCCATGAGAACCGGACGGGTTGCCTCGCTGGAAATGAGGCTGGCTCTGCTGGTACTGATGAGGGGGAGACTGAGAATACTGTTGAGGCTTCTGTTGTCTCCACTGTTGTCCCTGATGTTGGGGATGAGGACCCGACTAGTAGTACAGTTGTGGCTGGGAATACTGGGGCTGTTGTTGCTGACTGCTCTGTCCACCTGAAGCTGGAGGTTGCTGCTGGAATGAAGTACCTGCGTTAGACCACCTGAATCCAGGATGATCCTGGCGTACCCCGGGCTGCTGTCGGTCATACCAAATCCTGTTGACTCCCATCAATGGCTCCAGCTCGTAAGGGGACGGGGGAAGAACTGCCAGTGGTTGATCCGGCTGATATACTACCATCTGGGTGTCTGGAGATGGTGGTGGCTGAGAATAGTACTGCTGCAACTGCTGAACTAGCTCTGCTTGAATGTGGTAAACCTGGCGGTACTGTGCAGAGTGCTGGGAAGAACTGTTGCTGCTGGGATCATTACGTGATCTGGGACGAGGCTGAGAAGCCGCTTGTGCCTCCTGGAGACACAAGATGTGGGTCTTCAGGTCACTAAGAGTTTGTGCCAATTGATCTATCTGTGTCATGCCCTGGCACTGCTTCTTCTCTAGAATTTCTATGCGGTCCAACTTCTCACTGATAATACCCATGTTAGCACTTGGAGATTATGCATGTGCTGCTACTACCGCTGACGAAGAAATGGGTGGACCAGCATCAACCTGTGCTATCCTCTGATAGGACACAGCCTGCGGTAAGGGCTTCCCCTGAGCGTAAAGCCTGGTCTAGGACATCACTGTGTAGTTTTTAGCTATCTCCTCATAGATGGTCCAGACCTGGTCTTCATCCTTGGCGAAGTAGGAACCCCCACAAGAAGCGTTGACAAGCCCCTACAGCTCCGGTGTCAGCCCACAAAAGAATCTCTGGACAAGATTGGGCTTGGATATGTCATGGTGTGGACACCGGTCGATGAGCTCACGAAATCGATCCCACATCTCATTAAACTTCTCATTGGGGATCATGGAGAAGTTGTTGATCAGAGCTCATGTTGCGTTGGTCCGGCCGACTGGATAGTACTTGTTCAAGTACTCGGTCCGGAGCTGCTCCCAAGTGGTAACATATCTCCCCAAATGCTTCAGCCAATAAGCTGCTCTGTCGGCCAGGGAGAAACGAAATGTTATCATCTTGATAGTGTTCTCGTCCACGTATCTGTCGTGGACAGTGATGCAGATCATCTCAAACTACTGCAGGTGAAGATGCGGCTCCTCGGTGGCTAGCCCATGGACTTGGGAAAAAGCTAAATGGTTTGGGGGGAAGCTTGAAATCACCCAGAATCTTAGGGAGTTGAATCCATCGATGAGTCAAAGTTGCAGCAGGGTTGTGCAAATTCCTCATCGGTCGTGGTTGTCTAGCTGGCTTCGGCTGATCCTCCAGGTGTCCGTCTGATCCTCCTCCGAACTCTGGAATCTCTCCACCGCCTGCTCGGTGATGCTCTCTTCTGTCGGCTCGCATCTGTGCTAATTCTTGACGGACCTCTGCCATAAATGCTCCATGGTCTCGAATATGTCGTTGTATCGTCTCTAGGGAGGCTAGAAAGGTATTGTTGATGGCTCCCTGATCTAGGACATAAATAGAACTCTGGAGTTGTCCATCGTTTCGTTCGTCACTGCTGGCCATCTTATGGGTCTCTGCAAAGGCAAAAGACCCAGACTTAGGTGTCGTCAAGTTAACATGTATTTGTGTTGTCCTCTGCACAAGTATCTCAGGACTGGTGGAAGAAGGGTGGTCGAGGGGGACAGGGTGGTAGTGAACTCAGGTTCGGAGAACGGGTCTGGGCTCTCCGAAACCGCCCTAAATGAATGGGGAGGAGTGCTCGATAGCGGTGCTGCCAGAGGCAACCTAAGGGATCTCCTTCCCATCATCGTGATGTGGGGATGAGTGTGGATGAGATCTGGTAATCAAACAAGATGAGAAGTCAAACCCTCAATTTCACCTACTCAACACGAGCTGATGACCGTAAAGGATCGGTCGTTAATCTTGTTAATTTTAATTTAGGTGATAAAATAATCTTGTAGAGCGATTAAGCGAGTTGTTAGGAACCCGATGCTCCCAAGAGACTGGCCCAATCCCAAAGCTAGATCTTTCCCAGTCAGTACAAGTTGTGGACCGTTTACCAGCTACCCGATCAACTCGCTCTGTTAAGGATGTTGTGGTCTGCTTTACCAGATATTGAAGAGATCCTCACTGGAGAACGACTAACCCCAAGACCAGTAGTCTAACGAAAGTTCAGGTATGGCTCTATCCTAGTGTTCGAGTCACTCTCTCGCTCAAGCAAACCAAACAATGAGGGGATGACTCTCCCCAAAATAAGTATTTTTAAATGAGGTGGGTTTTAGGGTCAAGTTTGCTTTAGCAGTCTCAGATTTTATTACTTTCACTTTTTAGATTTTTTCAGAAATAAACAGCGCCTAACGAATTTTTCTGATTTTCTCTTTGATTAATTTGAGTCAAAAACAGGGGGAGGAAGTCGAAAAAGCCAATGCACAGTCAAACACAATGATGCATGCAGAGATATAAATGTGTACCTTGCTCCAACACTCTACATGCAATATGATACGCGCATAAATTAAAGATAGAATGTAAACTAACTATATGATGCACGAAGAAAACGGCCTTAGGCGATAGATTTCTACACGTGAAGAACAATAGCTAATAGGTCAACAAAAAAGGTCGGAGTCCGATCTCTGATGTCGATTGGTGTCCGCCACAATGGATCCTGCCAGCGTTGTATATAGCCTCTAGTGGCACGTGACCTCTCAGGTGACCTAGATTAGCTTTTTCTTTGTGATTTAATTAATTAAGTACAGTTATCGATCTATAGGTGAAGGTAGATAATTAGGGTTGGGGCCTTAATTAATTACATCACAATCAAGATAAAATCCTAAGTCTAGGGGCCAAATTATGCGTGAATTAAAAATTTTAAAAAAAAGCGAGAAAACAAAACCGGCAAAAAACAACGGTGAGGTCCCCTAAGTGCATCGGTACTTGGCGAAACAGACCCCGAATAATAGTCCAAGTGTCCAACAGTTCAGAGTCTTAAATTATTACAAGAATTACTGTTCTCTCAAAAAAATAAAAATCTTCTTCTCCTCCCTGCTCTTCCTCCTGTGCGGGTCCTCAAAAAGTAAACTCCAAGTCATCCTCCAAGCAGTTCCTCGCACAAAAATCCAAGAGAGAAGGTCAGAAAACAATTATAATATAGCGAGACAAATATCACAAAAAAGAAAAATGACTACAAAGCTGTGCTCCTCGGCAACAACGTCATTCTGATGACATGAAATTTGATGCGATAAGGTAGAAAATAAATCATGAAGTCGTTGTCCTTAATCGATCAATTCAGTCAACGAGAAAAATATTTAAACCACTCAGAATAAGATAAATCAAAAGCAACCACTCAAAATAAGATGAATCAATAAAAACAATGTAAGCGATTTTCGCTATTTTTTTACCATGTATAGTGACCAGGGTCGAACACAAGGAGCACGATTTAAAAAACTCAGTAGTCAAATTTCGAAAATGATTTTTTTTGTTTTTTTTTGAATTTTTATTTTTTTATTTTTCGAATAAGGTATAAAGAATAAAAACACACACCGAACTCTTTTTGTATTTTTCAGAATGACAAAAAATATTCAGAAAATTAAAATAAAATGTTTTTGTGTTTTATATATTTTAAAATATTTTTGATAATTTTTTCAGATTTTTCTGATGTTGTGATTTTCTAAAAATGAAACAGTGGAAAATAAAGAAATCAATGCACAATCAAGAATCTTTTGCAATTTAAAAATATTTTAAGTGACCAAAATTCCTGGAAATTATTTTTAATATAAACTACAAAGCAATATCTACAATCAAAAACTGAAATCATAATTTTTAGATTTTTTTAGAATTTTCTACAATTTTTTTAAGATTTTTGTTTTTCGTAATTTTTTTGGTTTTTATAGAGAGTTAATGCGTAAAAATTGGTTAGAAATTAAATGGCAGTAAAACACACCTACAATATTTTTAGGGAATTTTTTGCAAGTTTTTGAATTTTTATGAATTTTTCAATTTCGGGTAGGTAGAAGTTACTGTTTTTTATTTTTTAAATATATCAAATGACAATGAGATGCAGTGAAAGACATTTATTTGATACACAATGAAGAATACTGCCGTAGGAGTATACACAAATTTTCACTGAATTTTTAAAGCATAAAAGACATTTATTTCATCAAAAAGATCAAGCAAGTTCAATGTCTAGAATTCACAAGGACCAAATTGCAAATATTGAAAAGGTCTGGATTGAATAATGAAAACATAAACTTGCAGCAGGAAATATAAAATATACTCAAATGTCACATGACGTGCACATGATCTTCTGACACATAGGAACTTTATTGCAAAATCATGAACTTGCTGGGGCTGATTGTAGTTTTTTGCCAATAGAGATTTTTTTATTCCCAAACGTTGAACGTTAGGGTTCCTTTGATCAAAATCCTCAGGAAGAGGTCGACCGTTGCCCACGCGCAGGAGGAGGTGCCAGCGCAACGTCGCGTGGTGCGGCTGGAGGGCACCGCGCTGCGGCGGTCCAAGCGGCACAGAGTAGCTTCGGGCAGTGAAGGAAGCATGCGTGGTGGCGCCCGCGTGCTGGGCAGCACTGGATGGCACGCGCGTCGCACGGTGGAGAGGGGTGCAGGAGCGTGGAAGTCGGGTCGCGCGTCGAGGTGCGAGGTGCCCGCGCGGGCTGGAGGTCGGAGCAGGGCCGCATGCGGGGTTCGCGTCCAGCGTAGGAGGGTTGTCGGGCGGCTCCGCGGCTGGGTGCAGGCGGAGGGGTGTCGGGGCAGCCGCGCAGGAGGGCGGTGCGGTGCCTGGTGTTTGGCCATGCGGTTAGCTGGAGGAACGTGGGCGGCTGGGGTAGAAGGCGGGCGACCAGCGTTGGTCTGTGCCGTTCTACTGTAGACTTTTCTCTTTTTTATTTTTTTATTTTTTTATTTTTCTGTAAATAGAAATGAAAGAAAGAGTTTTTTATATTTTTTTATTTCCTCCTGCAAAACAAATGTTAGAAATATATATATATATATATATATTATTTTATTATTTATTCCTGCAAAACAAAGGTTAAAAGAAGAAATGCAAATTTTTTTTATTTATTTATTTATAAACAAAATAGGAGGTGTGGATGGGGATCTGGTGGAAATGCAAGGGATGGATCCGAGTCTCTGACCACCGTGCATGGTCGGAGGTGTGTGGTTGTGTGAGATAGACATGAAATGGAGAGGTCACGAGTTGAGGCGAAAAGTCGGGTATAGAGGCGGATCAAAATGTGATGGAAATTTTTTATTTTTTAGTGATCTAAGAGTTTGATAAAATGGGAGAAAAACTAGACCTATGAGTTATCCTAGAGAAAAAGATGAAAATAAAGTTGGATCTCAACTTCGAAGTGGGCACGCCGTGATGGCCTTGACGACGACCGAATCGCTGTCACCGACCGGATCGGAGGTTGGACACCCTTCTGCGACGAGTACCTCTCGGAGATCGGGCTCCTTTCTCCAAACATTGATCAAAGAGTGAATGAGGAGGAGGAGCCCAATAAAAAGAGAAGAAAAATCAAAAATAGAATATATGCATAAATAAGGAAATAATTAGTTGTTATTTAAATAAATAAAATAATTAATTTAATTAATTAATTAATTTAAAATGAAATTCGGATTTAATTAAAATAAAATAATTAATTAATTTACAAAAATCAATTAGTCACCTTAATGGTGGCTAATTAAGACATAAAATCAAATCTTTACATAAAAGGTAAGTTTTCAATTCAAATAAAAGAATAAATTAAATAATTAAATCTATATTTCGTAATTAAATTAAATCAATTACATAATGAGATATATTTAATCTTTTTGGTGATTTTTCAAAAGGAAGTTAGTTGTATACACATATTATGTACATATAATGCAATATACACATGTACAAATAAGGAAATAATTTTTATAAAAGATTTTTAAATTTTTAAAAAAATATTTATTTTCAATGAAAACAATATTTACAATTATATGCATTATGTATAAAAAATAATTATGCTTAAATATACAAATATGTATGTGGTAAAACTGCACAAATACCCCAGAAAACTGACTTTTTAACCGTAACTCTAAAAATTATGAAACTACGGCCATTTGAAAGATAATTTAATTTAGAGTATAATGGAAGTGATTTTGGTTCGATTTCAGCTTGTATGGAGCTGGAATTTGTGTTTTAATTATCACTTTGCAGCTTTTTTGGGGTTTAATTATTTACAATATATACATTTTTATTTTACACTTATTTTTATTATTTACAACACATTTTTATTTACAAATTTTATTTACAAAAAATAATTAATTTGAAGTCAAATTATGTATAAATAAAATAATGCAAGTTTTATACAAATGTACAAGGAATTTATGTACAAAATATTTTTGAAATTTTGACAGAAGACCCTATCTCCCCCTACTTTATTCCTGGTCGATCAGGTCAAGTCTTGACCTTCTCTTGGGGTTCGGATCAGTCTGTATTTATTGCATAAATACCTCCTTTCTTTTTCTTTTCTTCTGTATTCTTTTATTTATGTACAAAAGTGTTAAAAATGCAATTTTAACAAATGCATGCAAAATGGTAATTTTATCCAATTAGTGGTATTTACAGGTTTTTGACTAACGAAATGAGGCTAAAATAAAAAAATAAAGGCGATGAATCGTGCATTCATCAATGGCCAAGGTCCAAAAATGGAACTTGAACGCAAAATTTAATAGCAGCCACAGTGCCTTTAAGATATAATAAGTAATAATTGATTGATTAAGTCAAATAGTTATTTTCGGAGACTTTAAAACTGTGATGCCGTCGGATCCAGGCACCCGTTTACATCGCATTCGCAATACAATATTAACCGGCATCCTTTTTTTCGCATTGAGTATATGAAAATATGGGAAAAAATTTCGCGTTTTGCTTTTGCATATGACATCTGCATTCAGGTAATAATGTCTCAACCACAGAAGCAACACCAACAAGTGCCACCAATCATTTCTCTTCAGTCAGATTGTTAGGATACATGTATGTATTGTAACATATATATATATGAAAGTAAAGGTAGATAATCATTGAAAAATGGCGACTAGGGTGATAATAAATGCAACATCAGATGAAGAAAACTGAAAAGGACTTAATTTACATTAAAGCATCACAACGAAGTCCTTCATGAAGTGTAATATCCCATACTCCCGACTCGGCATCTAATTCATCACTCGTTGATCAAAGAACTAATTCATACAAAATGAATTCTTGAAGCTTCATTAAGCTTTTCATAGGCGTAGGCTCAATGTGTCACCATACCTATTAACTAGTTGCAGCTTCGTGCTAGGTTTCTCGACACTGTTATTTCCTTGTTGATAACTTTTTGGATGCGCATTGTCATATCAAAAATCCAATGAATTAGATATTTATGGAATCAGATATCAAAAACGAATGATATCAAAAATGAATGATATGATTAGTTGAGTGAAGGTGGACAAGTCTAAAATGTGACAAGCAAATTTTGAATAAGGTTCGCATGGATCCTCCAAAGTGATAGCAAATTCTTTGGTTGTCATCTCCTTCAAGCCCTATCAGTCACCCTTCATTTCTTACATCTAAGTTTGTCGGAGAGATGTCAGTATCGTCGAAAGTGGCTGACCATGTCATCTTTACGTAAGATCTCCATCCCAGCAAGAAAAAATTCGATTTCAAGTTTTTAAGGTGAAATAACCCAATTTTCCCTCTCATTTTTTATGTTTACTGTCATCTAATTCTAACCGTAATTTCCCCGTGCTTAGGGCATGTTTGGTTGCAGGGTTGGGCAAGGTTGGCCCAACCCTGGTTACTATTCACAGGGGTACTTCCTCCTCACAAATTACTATTCACCCACCCCAACCCAGCCCAACCCAACCATGTCCAACCCTAAGGTTGTCAGATATGAGAAGAGATGCGGAAATGTGATTTGGATTACCCGAGGGTTTTGCGCATGAGAGAATTCATGTAAAGAATGATCCCCTCCTCTTCCGTCAACGTTCTCGTGATTTTTGAAGAGTATGCTTTGTATTCGAGGTTGGTTTTATCACGTCTTTTCCCCATGAATTTTAGGCCCTACTTGTTGTAACTACACAAGCTATGAAGGGCACGAGTCTAAATATCACTACACACACCAGTGCATGCCCACAAACACATACATGCATGGTCATACACGTGTGTACATGCATGCATGCATATATTTGTATATGCATGTCTTTGCATGTGAGTGTGCATGTGAGTGTGTACATGTGCATGTATATACACATGTACAGATCTCTTATCTTTCTTGGTGCCCTTCCTCCCTTCTGTCATTTATTGCTTCTTGTATGAATTGAGCATGTTTGGTAATTGGATTAGATTGGAGTAATAATAAATGTTTAGATGGTTAGGAGGGTTGGAAAATGTTCGAATGATAAATGAGATGTGATGTAACATGTTTTATATTAACTTTTTTAATTATTATAATATATTTTTATGTTACTTTTTTTAAACGTGGTTAAAAAAATATTATAACAAAGAAATTATGCAATCCATATAATTAAAGGTAAATTACAATTTGGGTCCCCATCTATGGGTCCGATCCTAGAATGGGTCCCGATTTTTTAATTGTAACGATTTGGGTCCCATAACCATATAGAAAATGGAAATTTTGAGGTTCATGATGAATATGCCTTGTTGGGAAGGGAATGGGGGTTGGGTTCCAACTTTTAAACAAGGGCATACTCGTGATTAGCCCCAAAAAGTTCCTTACATTAATGATCCTGGGACCCGAATCGTTATAATTTAAAGATCGAGACCCATTCTGGGATCGAACCCATAGATGGAGACCCAAATTGTAATTTACCCTATAATTAATTTCAACCCAAGAATAAAAGGATAGATCAAAAAGTCTCTGAGAGATTTTTCAAATGACGTCTTAGCAGTCTGAAAAGAGATATCAAATTAGTATGATTTGAAAGTGGTCTGAAAAGAGAGATAAAATTAGTCGGCATGTTTTAATGCCCTAAACCTTTTGCGTATTTGTATGAAGCCCTCTCCTCTTTCCAAATTATGAAATACAACCACAAAAGTGTATAATTCAATGAAAGGTAAACATCTAAATCCCATGCGTCCAAGTGCTTGCCTTTTTTATATTTCCATCCACAACAATCAATCTAACAGTTCGGGTTTAAAGTAACAAACTGGTTACAAAATGGCAATCCGATGGGGAAGAGTGCATAAAGGGTCAAAAAGTCTTAGGTAAAAGCAAAGTGTGTCATTAGAGGGGCCCCAACGAGAGTGGAGGCTACAGGAAGAAAGTATTATCGTAAAAGAAATCAAGGATAAGACGGAGGAGGGTCCCATCGGTGATTACAGGCCCATCTATGGTTGTACGTGGGGGCCTCCATCTACAAGATTTTCTCTCATTCCAAAGGTTCAATCCACGTCCTCCATCGGTGATTACAGGCCCATCTCTGGTTGTAATGTCATCTACAAGATTTTCTCTAAAATTTTGGCTACTCGCCTAGCTGTGGTGCTCCCTGCACTCATCTCGCCTAACCAATCCACCTTCATCAAAGGAAGAGCCATTGGCGATAGCATTCGCCTTGCTCATGAGCTTCTTCAGGGCTTTGATAGGAGAGCCTCCAGGAACAAAGCTTGTCTCAAAATTGATATATCTAAAGCCTTTGATTCCATGGACCACTCTTTTCTTCACCGCGCTCTTTGGGAGATGGGTTTTCCGCAGAAATGGATTGCTTGGATCGAAAACTGCATTACTACTTCCTCCTTTTCCATTCTCATTAACGGTTCCCCTCACGGGATGTTTAGGGGAACCCGCGGGCTTCGTCAGGGCGATCCTCTTAGCCCCCTCTTGTTCACAATCGGTATGGAATCCCTTTCCACCCTGTTGGACTTGGCTGTTATTAATGGTCGTTTCAAAACTATGGGGAGGGACGTACCAAGGCCCCCACGCACTTAATCTGTGCTGATGATGTCCTTATCTTCTGCAAGGGCTCCTTGGCTTCCCTCGAGGCTGTGAAAGAAATTATGAACTACTTTGAGGCTTTATCCGGCCTTAAGATGACCCCGAAGAAGAGTAAGATTTTTAGACCCAAGTCGGCTGCCCTTGAATTTTCCACTACGCTGCGACTTGGCTTGCTCCAGCATAACCTTCCATCGGTTTATCTTGGCATGCCCCTTGCCACTTCTTTCTCGCGCTGCATTGATTCCAGAGCGCTGGAAGACCGGCTTAGGAAATATGTCAATGGGTGGAGTGTGAAATGTCTCTCCTTGGCTGGCCGCGCTCAGTTACTTAATACGGTGATCCGTGGTCTGCTGCTCTATTGGACGGCCGGCACTCTTCTTCCCCTCTTCGTGGTCTGTCGTCTAGATAAGTTGTGCGCCCACTTTCTCTGGGGCCGCAATCGACATGATATTTCTTAGAACCAGATTTGCCTTCCCAAGCATGAGGGCGGGATGGGGCTGACCTCTTCGAGCTCTTTGAGGGACGCCATGATTGTGGCATGGACTTGGAGGTTCCTGACTGCCGGTCCATCTATTTGGGCGGATTATTTGCGCGCCAGGTATCTGAAGGTGGGATCTTTCTGGGATGTCAATGCCTCTAATTCCTCTTCCAGAATTTGGCGTATTATGTTGGCTTATAGGTCCAAAGTTCGTCCTGCCATTAGGGGTGACTACCCATCCCCAATTTGGTCCACCTCCCCCAAAGGATTCTCCTTCAGAAGTGCCTTCGAGCTTCTTCGTCCCCGAGGCTCTCCTGTCGGTTGGTTCGCTATTGTGTGGAACAAGAATACCCCACCCAGGTGTGCCTTCACCCTATTTCGTGCCATTTCAAGCCGTCTCCCCACACTGGATCGACTGAGATCCTTCGGTTTGGACCTTCCCCCTTTGTGTCCCCTCTGTTCCTCAAGTCCTGAATCCCATGAACACATAATGCTCGCTTGCCCTTACTCCTCGATGGTCTGGATTGGCGCCAGCTCGACCCTGGAAATTGAAGCACCTATATCGCATCTCCTTGCTGATAGTATCTCCTGGATTCTCAATCAGCCCACTTCCAAGGACAGATCTGTAACTGTTGCTCTTCTTGCTCTGACGGTTTGGCATATCTGGCGGGAGAGAAACCTCGCCTGGTCTTCTTCTAGGCTTCAGCCTCCGGAACGTACAATTGCGGATATATCTCGGAATTTCAGCCTAATCAGATTTTCGTAGGGTTCCCGAGTTTTGTCACGAGTTATACCTTATCTTGTAATATGATGCTTTCCGTGCTCTGGGAGCCCTAATTTCTTCTTTTTTGTATGTAATTGGTTCGGTCTTTTTTGGAAATATATAGTTTTACCTTTTTACCAAAAAAATAAGAGGAAGGAGGGGATGCGAGCATTTTAGCATCCTCAGCGTCCACATCAAAAAGTCCAATATCGAACGCAGATGGCACGCACGCAACATGTGCTCATCCATCTCTTTATCAAACGAAAACGTCACCTCTGATGGGAAGCAGACAACGCTGTCAATCAAACAATGATTTTCGTTGCATAAATTATCAAGAACAGTCTACGCTTAATTGCCATGAGGTGTCGAACAAAGTTGTTTCTGGATTGCATTCAAATGTGTCGAGTTAATTTCAATATAAAAATATAAAGGTTAAAAAGCGAATTTCGTAATTTCGTGGAATTGTTTGCCGCTAATGGAAAACCATTACATTTAGCATAAAAGGTGCAAACGAAGATTACTTCAGATATCGCAAACCGTAGCATTATGCTCAACCGAGATATAATATGGAATGATACTTTAGAAAAGGACACAACATAGAAGTAGAGTCCAATGTTCAACATATGCTGCTAGGTCCGTTCTCAAGCCATGAAGTAATAAACATAAATACATGCATCATCCTACTCAATGATTTGTTCATTGTAGGACAATAACCAAATAAGTAAGATACACAAGTTATCACCAGTTACACTTCCCTGCATATACACAAGTTCTTTCAAACATCCCATGATGTCTGCAAATTATGAAATTTGGATCAAAAGGAATGATTTGCATACCCGGTGTTAGGAGAAGCAACACCCAATGATTTCCACCAGCATCAAATCCCTCCCGTCATCTTCACGAGAAACCACCATTTCTTCCATGATAATTCAAAGTTATAGACATGCCGATGTCCAAGCACGCAGAAATACCACAAGATCGACTTAGATGCATACACATTCTTACCTACAGCCACGTCCCTTCACGAGAATCTGATAGCTGGTTCTCACAACAAAGTCGAAAAGCAAGGGGTTCCAGCTAAAGGTGAACCAAACAAAGCATTGAAATGGCTTACTTCGGTGAAACTGTGATTAATAGCTATAACATTCGAGGGCTCAGCAGCAGTGAATACCTCATTTGCATCAGATAACAGTGATGACGATTCATGGGGAGCAGGCTCATTCTCCTCCGAAACCGCCTCAGTTAATGAGAACCCAAATAGTCTGCAACCCTTCCTGGGAGTATGAACATAATGGTTTGTGTCGTTTGTCTCTGTTCCAGCAGCAGAAAGGGCTTCCTTGCTTCCATTGGACGAGTGATCAGATAATGCACTAGTGGACTCTACTCCATGACAAAGGGATTGTTTGTGATGCATGGACATTTGCACTTCATTGAACACCTTAGAGTGACTTGATATGTAGTAGGGATGGGATTCATCTTGGTCAGCATGCCTTGTCCCATACGGAGAGCACGGAGGACGATAACCAGCTTGAGAAAACATGAACACTGAAGACGGAGATGCTGCATTGGTTGATGACACATATGGTAGCTGTTTTAGACCAACAGACGGAGAATACCAATTGGTGTTTGAATAGGTCATGGTAACTGCTTCGGAATTCCCAAGCACGGTATCTACCCGAGGGAAGGTACCCAACCGTCCTGCACATAATGGCACTGACGGAAATATTTCTTGACCTTGCAAGACCTTACTGAATCGAATAGATTCATTGAAGCCTGTGCTTTTGTTGGAAAAATCTGATTTTCCCATTGCAAGTCCATGGTTGTCTACTGGAATAGCTGGCAAGCAACCAGTGACATTGGAAATGCATCTTTGATAAAATTGGCTATGTGGCATCCTAGGTGACTGAGGATGGGGCGCATCACTATTCTCAATTTGATTTCTGTAGCCTACTATTTCTTGACCTTGCAAGACCTCTTGAAACCTTCTGGACTCCCCAAAGTCCGGGTATCCACGAGCATCTGCAAGATAACGGACGTGATAATTCAGTAAACTATGTAGATTCAGAGAGAGAGAAAAAGAGAGACAACCATGCAAAAGAGATTATTACCGGTATGAAACACACTGGGAAAAGAAAATTCTGGATTGTTTGGTAGACCGAATTTGGTTCTTTTCGAATTAGCAGATGGCAGGCACATGGAAGCTGAGGCAGGTCCAGTTGGTTCAATATCCCATGGGGATATCCTACTGGACCCATTAGCATTAAAATCACCATCCCACTTGACCTGTAAGAGAAGAATTTGTTTATAAAGAACAGTTATAAAAGATAAAAGAGCGAGAAAGAAACTTAGTAAAAAAAACTGCCATCCTAGACAAAAAAATATCTAGCTTTTCTTGGGATTTACATTCATAGTTACAGACAACATATAAAAATATGCATCATCGGTTTTCTTTCCCGGAGTCCTTCAACCTTTGCTTTAATCAGTGATCTCAGTGAGGAAATAACATTTTAACTGTCAGACTTTTGAGATAGAGGGAAATAATATGTTAACAGAACTGCACGATTCAAAACTTAATAAGATTGTTCTCTAAAGAATAGTTGGTTCTCCATGTGAGTGCCGGACCTGCCGGTTCAATTATTTGCCTAACTCCTGTATTCCACAGGTTTTCAGAATGAGCCTTTCTATTTATGTGATATATCTTTACCTACACTGTTCAGAACTTCTACGTGCTAATACATCTCATAGAATTTCATGGAAAATATTTAGCCAATAATATTAGGTAGGAGTCCTGATTAATAAGTAGAAATCACGATCCTAACATAAATAAAGTTCCATTCCATATGAAGTCCTAACAGAAATCAGGAATACGAGCCAAGCATTTGGGCCCATAAATAGGGGGTTGGAGTCACATCACAACCATAGACTGAGAGGAGAGAGGAAAAGATCAAGGAAATAAAGAAATCAAGGTTGATTGAGCACGATGTGCAACATCACAACCATTCGGGACCAAATCCACAGTCACGGAGTTCAGTACCAGCTTTAATCCAGCACTAATCCCTGAACTGGAAATAAATGTAATGGTTAAGATAAAAGTGAAATGGGAGGGAAACCAACAATTGTTTCCAAAAAAAATGAAAGAACGATTTTAAAACTATGCCCCTACATTTGTTTTACGCTTTCGTCTAAGCTACTAAGTTCCATTCCATATGAAGTCCTAACAGAAATCAGGAATACGAGCCAAGCATTTGGGCCCATAAATAGAGGGTTGGAGTCATCAACTCCCCATACAGACTGAGAGGAGAGAGGAAAAGATCAAAGAAATAAAGAAATCAAGGTTGATTGAGCACTATGTGAAACATCACAACCATTCGGTACCAAATCCAGTCACGGAGTTCAGTACCAGCTTTAATCCAGCACTAATCCCTGAACTGAAATAAAATGTAATGGTTAAGATAAAAGTGAAATGGGAGGGAAACCAACAATTGTTTTCAAAGAAAATGAAAGAACGATTTTAAAACTATGCCCCCTACATTTGTTTTACGCTTTCGTCTAAGCTACTAAGCACTCACTTGTTACATGTATTTTTAGGTGTTGTTAAGTCCTCACAGGATCACGTCAGCCACTAGTTACAACCACTTCACTTTCAAGTTATAAGTTAGTTATTCCAGTACATTTATTCATACTTTTAATGTACATATAAATGCATTACCACTAGGACAGCTTTGTATATAATGTAAATTCTATACGCTTCTAAAAGGAATTCGATTTCTTGCTTTTCTTTAACACGTTTCTTTCCAGCAAAATGTTTGTGAATATTAGTCATTGAATGTTGTATAATATTATTTTCAAATGTTGTATAATATTATAGTCGGTATCTACGTTCACAAATGGGAGGATCAGATGACATGGAATTGGGGTCGCCAAAAGTCATCTCTTGGTGATCAACCACTCAAGGCTGTCTTCACCAAGAATGGTTGAGATCGATCAGCCACCTAGATATCCGATCAACTTTTCAATGTGATCGATCACAAGCTTTCAATTGATCACACTTACCGCTTTTGCTTCAAGAGTGATTTTCCACCTTCTAAGTGATAAATTAGGCATCGGTTCTGTCTGAGATGTGATCACTGAATTCATTATGATCGACCACCGGGATTTCCCTCATGTTTGAAAGCATCTGAGGAGAAAATTTACAAAGTGACATCATGAGGGAAAACGAAGACGGAGTCGCCCAGGTCAGATAATAACGATGAAGTTGATCAAGGTCCAAGGATAACTATCCTATCTTACCAATTGATGTTGTGATAGACACTAAATCAAGTACATCAATGAAAGCAAGCTCAAGCAGCATGAAAATGAACCCTTAGAGAAATAAAGACATATTCGAATCAGTCAAGTGAATACGTAGATTGTCAACATGATCCCAAGTAATATAAATGTTGATATGCCTTGAATCCTAATCACATGTTCTGCTAAGCCCAGTTGGAGAACCATTTTCTTGCACCCTCCACAAGAAGGGTGGCGCAGCCGGTTGGGGTGGAGCGACCGGCAGGAGTTGGCTGGGGAGGCGCCCGGAGGGGCCAACTGCTGGTTGGGGCGGCGGCCGGAGAGGCGGGCTGGTCGGCCAGCTGCGGTAGGGGATGGTGAGGGGGCATCTAGGGTTTTGGTGGGATATGGGAGCCCTGGTTTAGGATCGTTGCTCCGATTGTTGGTCGAAGATTGTAGTGATCCTGACCTGAAACAAAATTCTATTTAGGTCATTGCTCCATTTGTCTATGAAATCTGTTTGTACTAGATGTACTATATAAACTGCCTATGGTTGGGGTTCTCTGTTTCCTCTATATTCGACACATATACTGAAAACAATCGCTGACGCCCGAGAACGTAACCCAGTTAAGGGAGAACCTCATCCTCTAAAAGGAAAATTCTCGGATCATGTGGCAGATCATTGACAGCATGTGTACAGTTGGAGAAAGAAAGATGTGTAGAGTTATCAACCGACTTAAGAGACCTACAGTCTTCATCAGATTGAGTAATTTACTATGGAGACATTGTGTCTAGATTAGAAGATTAGAAGAAATTGGCGACCACTCTTGGGAGGTGCATTGATGATCATAAGCTATTCTAGAACAAGATGTGAAAAATTAGAATGTGTATCTTCTTTGATGACCTAAGCCCTCAGTTTAAGAATGCCACGAATCAGATTCTCAACATGTTCTCGATATAGTGATTGTTTAAAATATTGCATACTACCAAATTGAAGTTAACAAGAGAGGATTATCATGACCAATCCTTCTACTAAGATCAAGAATAATGAGCAGCATGGATCGTGATTCACAAGCCAAGAGATATAGGTAGTTGAGCATGAAATGCACCCACCACAAGTCTAGGCATTATGTTGACTCTTGTTGAAAGATCCATCCGAAAGAGAAAGCTTTCTACTAGAAATAATGAAAGGCGGTAAAGCAAGAATAGAAGAATATGGTTGCAAGCATTGTTTTGAAAAGCGCACCTCAAGGCGGTGAAGCGTAAAGCCTCGAGGCGTCTTTTGACAAAAAATGTCGTGAGGCTCGAGCCTCACCCAGAAGTTGTGAGGCATAGCCGCATAAGCCTTAGGGTGCTGGTGAGTTGGTGAGGCATATGAGATGGTGTTGAGGTTCACGCCTCATCCATCTGAACTAATTTTATGATATTTTAACTATTTTAAGACTACAACTTTTTAACTGAAGAAGCTTCTCATCCTTGTACTATAACAGAAGTTCCTAATCTAATCTTTAATATTTAAACCATTGTGTAGTAGAAATAGAGCAGTAAATAACTCAAACTACTGAGTATAAGTTATTCAACACTTTTAGTCATCATTACATATCATATCCAACATCCACCTATTATACATTTACAATCCATTCAAAACATAAGCAATAAACACAACAATATTCCTACTTTATAACCTCTAGCAAATCACAATAAGTAAGCACATTTATGGGTTATGTGATCGTCTAATTCAGTGTACATTTTTTTTACTTTGGATTGTTTTTGATCTTATTTCATGCATTGATTTTTGATATAAGCACGGCTATGATTAAAAAGTATCTATTTCGATATGTAATTTGAACTAGAAGCGTACAAGTGGAAATTCAAAAAAATGTGAGGTGTGGTATGATGCAATAAAAAAATTGAGTCAGTGGACGATATATAACGATGCAAAATAGATAACAACGATACATAGATTGTTACATGTAATCGTAATGCTTTAATATAATGTTTAAAATGACATGTAAGTGATTTTCTCATAGTTGGTCTTAATTTCCACAATATTTGAAGTATGTTCTATTACTGTAGTTGTTTTCTTCTTAAAAATGAGGCCTACGTCTCGAGGCTTATGCCTTGCCTTGATTATGAGAAAATCACCTCACTACACTTCACCCTTTTCAATACCTTGGTTGCAAGTACCCTATAACAAGTTGATGGAAATACAACGAACTACTAGCCAAATTCAAGAACTTTAACCTCATCTCAATAACATAATCATTGATAAGGAAAACACCGACAAGGATTGTCACCAGCAGTAGTATCGTTAATATTGCTTGGAAGAAAGATAATAATGTTAATAATATTAAGGGTAAGGAGTGGATAATTAATAGAGGTGCCATTGACCACATAACAAGTAATCCGAAGCATTTTAGATCCTATAAACTTGTCTCAGGCAAGGGTGGGTTGCCTTACTTAATGACTCTGGTGTTTTTAGAATTTAGACCGGAAGATCCCAACTTTAAAAAAATACTAACAATGGCCTTCATGTTTGGCACGTGTAGTCAAGGTTCAGAAAGTCCCTCCTGGCAGCCGCATATGCAAAATCTGGGTTGTAGATATGCTTTGAATAATAACCATCTGTTTTGGTGAACCCAGTTGAGTAATCGTTTTTCTATATCCTCCACAAGGGCGGACGAAACCCACTGTATTGGACGTTGCACTCTCTAAGAAGGGCAAATAAAATTTTGCATAAACAATTTTTTTCTATTTGGGTAAATCTAAATCAGTTTGTCTTGTGGAATCCATTTGTAGCAGAAGTACTATATAAACTCCCTAGGATTAGGATTTTCAGTCATATGTATTCTTCCTTCACCACATATAATGAAATCAATCGTTGTTGCGCGAGGACACAACCCAGTTGAAGGTGAACCTCGTAAATCTGTGTGTACGTTTATTAGATTGTTTCGTTTGTGCTTGTTTGCTTCCCCAACTCGCAACATGGGCCAATGCAAACAGCATATACAATATTCTCTCAGTATGTAGTTAGAGCGAATATGTGGTCTGAGGAATCCGCATATGCAACCGCATATTTATTAGGAACAATACCGCCAAAACTCTGCCAAAAAATCCCCACCCAATTAAATAATATCCCCCAAGCACGAGTATACATCCCCACCTCAAGTAGAACCCTACCTCTACAACTATCTCAACTCAAGGCTCTCAGGTGGCATGTTTCTCTCATCCTGCTTTCTCAGGTGGAATCTCTCTCATCATGCTTTCTCAGGTGGCATGTGTTTATTTCTCTTCCACCAGTTCTTTTGTTCTCTCTATTCAACACCATTATTTCCATTCGTATTGGTGTTTGAGAAATAATTACCAGATTCTATTACTTTGATGATCATTTGCGCCATATATTTTTTGCCCTTCTGTTATATTTATATAAGCTAAATCATATGTTGAGGACCTTTCTATTGCTATCGTTTATTTTCATGTTCTATATTTTATTAGATAAGTTCTTCCAAAATATATGATTGATCTTCAAGCCTTCGTTTACAAAAAATAATCAAGGTTAAATTTATGTTCAAATATACTTTAAAGTTAAACGATGTAAACAATGTCTATTACCACATGCATTAGGGAGTATTGTTTGTCGGACTGCAATCGCTTGATTCTATTATTTTTTATACTATACAAATTACGTCATGATCCAAGTTCGAGAATGACCAAAAAGAGATCTAAATAGAGGCAAAGAATTCATGTAGCCGGCCCTACTTGATGTTGGAGAAAGCTTTGTTGTTGTACATGAATTAAATCATAATGTACGCTGAATATATCTGACTATCTCTCTTATACTTGCTCAAAACAACTCTATCATGGTGATGTTTAAATTATGATTTGCTTGTTACACACTTAATTTATTGGTTAGTTCCAAATGTATCATTGCTACTTTGATTTTTCTTAAAATAAGTTATGGCCCGATATTCTTTGCAACAAGAAACTTATCAATTTTAGCCTTTTTTTGTACTCTTATGTTACCAACTTACCAATTACATCAATGTTGGGTTACATTTGTAAAGTACTAACTTTTTTACAAAACTCTATCAAAACTAACATAATAGATTTAATTGAAAACCTTATTAATAGGTGGATAAAATATATTCAAATTTTTTAAATGGTTTTTTAAAGTTTTATAAATATTAGTTAAGTTATCATTGCTTATGAAGCAACATGCTTCGGAACATGGACTTTTTGTTCCACTTGGATCCACCGATACAGACTGGAAATAATCTTATCTCATAGAGAAAGAGATCTAAATATGGTCACTTTTCGCTTGTCTGGCAAGATTCAAAAAGAGACATCAATCAAATGAAACATCTTATGCACATCAAAGTTGCAAATTATATCACATGTTGATTCTGAGGTGCAAAAGGATATATGAAAATATGTGCAGATCAGTAAGAACAACAAGAATGAGAAAGTTGTTAATTTGAAAGAACTGAGACAGGCAGCAATTAGAGATACAAGCTCTTTAACCACTCCATGTGAAGGATTATATGCTGAAAAAAGAGCACGAACATCCAAGGAAGAAACATTAGTTAAGGAAGAAAGCTAACGCGTCCACAAATATGTTGAAAAATTCTTTTACGATTGCGACATTCCATTCAATATTGCGAGCAAGAACTCCTTTATCTACTAATGTGAAGCGATTGGACAATACAGAAGTAGATATGAACCCTCGTTTTATTAATAAATTGCAAACACTTCGTTAAAGGATGATGTTGAAGAAACAATGGAGTTTTTGAAAGGACACAGTGAAACATGAAAGAAATGTGGATGTTCAATTATGACAAATGCATGAACTGGCATGAGGGAAAGAAACAAAATGAATTTGTGTATTAACTGTGAGTTGGGCACATGTTTTTTAAGTTCATTGATGCTTCATGCGACTCCCATATTGTCGCATACATATCCTCTTTTGATTGATGATGGCAATGAGGAAGTTGGCAATGACAATGTTCTGCAAGTCGTAACTGACAATGCTCTTCGGGTGATGCTCATTGCATGGATCTCAAACTTGAATAAATTGTCAAAGAATCGAAATTCAAATATTACATCACACCATAGACGTGCAAATATGCTGAGTTTGATGCAACACTTGAGTCAAAAGAATAAATTGGTCGGGCAAGGGCAAACAAGATTTTCCATCATTTTTCAGCCATTACAAAATTTGATTGATAAGAAACAAAAGCTGAGGTTATGTTCTCATCTGATGATCTGAAAAAATGCAAGTGGTCCAAAACAAGAAAAGGTAAAGTGGTTGCATCAGTTGTCCTCGGTGCAACATTTTTTAAGCAACTTCCCTTGACCTTAAAAATCCTTTCCCCGCTCATTCATTTCATGTACGTCGTTGATAGTGATTGAGGCCATCAATGGCCTTTGAGTATGGAGTGCTTGAAGATGCAAAAAAGGAGATAAAGAAATTGCTAACAGATGTTTAGCATTAATATAAGCTCTTCACTTATGCCATTGTCTTGAAGCCAAAGGGAGGAATAAGACAAAGGGAGGAATGGATAGTTCTCTTCATCTTGGAGCTTATTATCTCAATCCATATTAATTTGGGTTTTTACACTGGTGCCCCTCTGAGATTACTAATTGATGATTTCCAGTGTCCAAAGTCAGATAGATAGGTAGAGGGATTCCCAATTGCTATGTAAAAGTCTAGTGCTTGAGCCCTACTGCTTGAAAGAGATTAGAGTTCCATGAACTCAAATCAAATCTAAAATTCAGGGGAAAGCACCCGATACGCGTAGGCTGCGAGCAAGAGAGTGTGTAGTAACTACGAAACATCGATGAATATTATAAGCTTCGATGACAAATCCTCCTTTCGCAAGGATGCTAAAAGATGTGACGTGGAGAGTTTTATGCGAAAAGCTAGGATAGCACAGTAAAAGTCAGGCTTGTGTTCTAGAAGCGAGGTAGGGTCATGATGCGAGCAAATGTAATGTACACGTTGACGAGACGAGAAGGGTTGACTAAGCGAGGGGGAAGAATCCAGGTTAAAAAAAATCTCTCTTTTTCATAACTCACGACCGAATTGGGTCCAAATATCACCATCCCTTTTTCAAAAGCCCAGTGGGCCCTTCCTATATTTCTTCTCTTTTTTTATAATCACTATGACCCAACTTTGGGTCCAAAAAACTCACCTTCATTTTATTTTCATTTTCTTAATAGGCCTTCCCCTCCTTTTTGCCGTCGCCACAACCCAATCAGGTCCCCTCTTCTCCCTCCACTTTCAAAATTGGGCCCATTACAAAATTTTTCAAAAGAAAAAAATAGGTTGTGGCCATGTCGTTATTTACGGTTCCCCTCCTGGGAACGCAACTCCCATCGCCACCCATTGGGCATATGCAGCGTCGATCTGGAGGTGACGACACTTCTGGAATCATGCACAATTGGAAGAGGCAGAGGAAGGTGGCGTCGCAAGCAATTAGGGTTGCTCCATCCAATTGATGGAGGGCAACGCCGGTGCCGCCAAGCACGAGCAAGAGGATGTGAGGCATGAAGGTGGCAACAATGCTTGTCGAAGGGTGGCAATGAGCACCCTTGTTGGAGAATCGTGCACCCTTGCGTGTAGAAGAGGGTTGGAAGATCATTATGGGTTCATGATCTCCTCCTTTGGGTTCGAGAACCTTATTACCGTAGCATCCATTGTTTCTACCTTTTACACCGTCGTCGTGAATTGTTGTCATGCGCATGAGAGGGAGAAGAGGGATGAGGCGTGGAGGAGATGGTTGCGGTGGAAGATATGCCACCTAGAATGTCATTGACCAGTATGTGTGTGAGAAAAGGGCGTCAAGCCCTTCTTACATCTTCATTTTCTTCTTCAAGACCAGGAGTATTCTCGTTGTGAGTTCCCAGAACCACTTGCATAGATTAGGGTTCCACACTGCCTGACGAGGTGGCCTAGAAGAGGGCTTTGTACGCTCGTGTATGCCTGGAGGCTGGAGTTGACCATAGTGCTTCCTGGACAAAGAGTTATTGCCTGGGCATCCATGCAAAAGTAGGGTTTCAAAAAACCCTAGAACTCTTCTTGAACTTGAATAAATCACAACTATGAACAGATCTCGAATGATAATGAATCATGGAAATGGTGAAGCCTTCTCCCACTTTAAATAGGGTTGGCTATATAGATTCTTGCTCAAATCCAAAATACTAAATAATCAAAAATAACTCTTTAAGAACAAAACCATAAAATCAAACTTGTTGTGATATTATGTAGAAAACGCTCTGCTAGCATGTACATTTTTTGAACCAACGATAGCATGTAGATAACGATAATGCAGAAGCGTAATCAGAGATAAAGAACATAGAACAATAAAGAATACTAGGATTTTACGTGGAACCATAATCCATAAGGAACGAGATGAAACCACGAGAGAACCACCTCAAAATACATCTCTTAAAGATTATAGGTGGTGTAGGGCTTTTTAAACATCCCCACCAGTAAAACCAAGCCCCACTCATAGACGACGTGGGACTAATATGTGGATGTGGTAATTAGACCCTGGAGGAATCCAAGTAAGGTAGGAAATATCTATATTGTATCGGCCCACCCAAAAAAAGGATATATCAAGATATATCGACGATATCGGTGGAAATCTCAAAAATGGTGCAAAAAGTGATTTTTTTAATGAATTAATATCATCCTAGTTATTAAAATAATAAATAACATACAAATTCACATTTATATACAAGAATGAAGTGTATTTAGCACACTAATACACATTAGATAACACATATCGTTGGTTGATAATGTTGATTGATGATTGCTGACTGGTGAGATATATCATGGACATGTGATTCTAACTTGATCAGCATTAGACTTGTTTACATATCATTGCAAAGAGGACCAAGTCCACTAATTGAAGAATTGTCGTATGCACCTCCTGCTGCACCATACCCTACCAGATGGGGGTAGCAAATGAGTAGTGAAATCAAGCTTACAAGGGTGATATCATATATATATATATATATATATCGACGAAATATCGGTCGATCTCTGAGAAATTTCATACAGAAATCAATTGTTTTTTAGTGATATGACTCGATATGGCGATATATCGCCGATATCTCGCGAGATATCGACCGATATCCTGAAAAGAACATATATATATATATATATGAATATCATTACCCGCATCTCGTCGATACCAATATATCACGATATTGCGAACCTTGGATCCAATTGCTCATTTATGGACGCATACTCCAACAAGTGTTGTAATAATAATCATCCAACTAGACCAATTAGTTGATCTGACTATGTTATACATTGGGAGACTTAATAGAATAACTCTAGCCAACGAGTCGGTAAACTAATAAAAAATAGTATATTTTATTTATTATTTATACTTTATTTTTAATGTAAAGTAAAATTTAGATGGGTATAGCTTAGTTATACTTCAATTGATATTATCTGATTAATTATTGATCATACATGTATAAATATATAAGATTTTATGTAGGGAAAAGGGAGCCTACTACCACCATGACGTCATTCAAATTTCTGCTTATTTCGAGGCTTATAATTTATCACAGTCAAATTTTAGCAGTCTTAGATTTGCTGCAATCGACCCCTTCCTATGAATATGTTAGGAATGTCTATTTTACATGAAATTTGAAACACATATTTCACTTAATATTCTAAGCAAAATCTTTAAGGACTCCAGGTTCGAAATATCAATATTATTATCGTCTTGGTCGGTCCGAATAGGGATATATCGAAGATATATCGGGGTATATCGATGATATCAGTGAAAATCTTGGAATTTGGACAAAAAAGTAACTTTTTTTTTGCAAATTAAGATCATCCTAGTTATTAAAATCATAAATAACATACAAATGCACATCATGCAAGAATGACATGTATTTTGCACAACAATGCATATTATATCGTAATATCGTTGTTGTCAATGCTGACAGTTGACTGTTGACTACAGAAAATATTAGAAAGAAACAATGAAATTCAAACAATAATAGCTTCGTGACATCAAGAAGGTGTATTTAACGCATTAACTTTACCTAACATCGCATATTATATGTACACGATACTGAGCTATATCGAATATCACATGAACAAGCTAATGAGCATCACAACATATATATTTGCAGATATTGCTTAATCAGCTTATAATTGTTTCATCTCCATCATCAAAAGGGGACAAAGCCCCTGCTTCAAAACGGGGTTCATAATGTATTTTTAATGTCGGTAGTAGATACAAAAGTAAAATCCTAAATAAATAGATCAAAAATTATAAAGTTGGTGATATTAAGCAATATTAGCCTCATATTGATGGTATCGGCAGATATTGATTGATATTTGGGAAATTATGTTTAGAAATCTACAATGTTTGACCGATATGAGATGCATTTATCGATATCTCACCGATATCTCATGAGATATCGAGGGATATCCAGGAAGTCGCTATACATACACATGAATATCGAACTAGCGATATCCCGGAATGTTTAAGAGAAATAAAAAATCTAAAATAATTATGAGAAAACTGAAAACCCTAAAAATCATCTCCCCAAGATCTTAATAAATACTAGACATCGTAGCTTGATATTAGAAAAAACTCAAGAACAAGTAATATAGCACAAAATTTACAAAACCCCTAAGAAATCCACCTTTAAATATATTTAAAATGGTGAAAAGCGCCTTAGGAGATCCTTATCCAAAGCCAAGAAGAAGTTGTATGAAATAACAACTCGATATGGCGAGATAGAAACCGATATTTGGCGATATCAATGGATATGGAAGAAAGTTGCATTCAAAACATCAAGTTTTGATTGATACTCATCGAGATCCTGATATATCGGCGATATATCCACCGATATACAGGAAAACGACATACATAATAGTATCGATATCAGTCAATATCCAATACCCAATATAGCAGCTATATATCCTCATATTTGAATCTTTGAAGGATACTGTTGAAATATAAATGCGGAAGCAAAATAAGAACAAGAATGAACAAAATAAAGAAATATAAAACATGGAACGCTGAAGTTTTACATGGAATCCTACTCCGTTAGGGAGCGGGATGAAACCATGGGGGAAGGCCTCGGAAAATCGGTTCGTATATTGCAATCCCTCAATGAATACAAGGGGTGCAGGGCTACTTATATAGCCCCACAAACAGACCGAAGTCCCACAAATAGTAGATGCAGGACTAAAATGAGTGGGGATAACTGGATCTTGGAGAGATCCAAATACTCCTTTATACATACTCCAACACTCCCCATCAAGCAAGAGCTAAGAAAGTTGCAGCTTGCAACAAAAGAAAAAATACAACACATTTTCACTCGATACATCTGAAAGAAATGAGGATATAGACACCCTGCTCAAATGAGAATAAAGACACCTCGTTTAAAGAATCGTTGCTGGTAGAAGACCTCCTTCGAGAACGGGCATGTGACTTTCAGGTCATCGGAAAAGAGCCTCAGTCATACGTGTACTACTTGTTGCGATACCATGTCGTGCTCGGAGAAGAACAGATGTAGAAGAAGAAAGTCCAGTGCGGAGTAGTAGTCAGCGATAAAGACATCCCGACGAAATAGTCGATGCTCAATGAAGACGGATGATAGCAGTATTAGTTTAAAGTGTCAGTCTGTCAGTCGCCAATGGGCATCAGTCCTATAGATACATCTCAAAAAGAAGAACAATATACTATGTCTAACTCTCCCTTTCTCCCATATTTGATAGAATAAGAACATGGATCATCAATTTGAGAGAAATCAACATAAAACGTTCATTTTGTGCGCTCTTTTTTGCACAAATCATTTTTTGTAGTTGTCTCTTCTCTTTCTTCCTCTCTATTCTCGCAATTATTTTCTTTTTTTTCTCGTACAGCTTTTTTTGTACGAGCGTCTCTTTTTTTCTCGTTTATTTGATCGCCTTCTTTGGCCTCGTTTTTTTCAAATCGGACCCAATTGGGCCTAAAATAGTTGCCATTTTTTTAGAAATACAATAACAACCCACTTATGGGCCCAAATAAATGATGCACTCCCCCCTCTTTTATTTTATTTTGGAGCAGCTTCACCTTTGGGGGGGGGGGGGGTGTTAGACCTCCTTTCCCTTTTTTTTAAATAGCAACCCAACATAGACCCAATAGTCACTCCGCTCTTTTTCTCTCCCTCTGAATAGAGCCCAGTTAAGTCCAAAGCCTACTCCCTTTTCTTTCATACATATTCATAGCATCCCCACCTTTTGTTAAAATGTTGCACCCATGGGGCCCAGAGTGAAAAGGATGCCCTTCTTCTCTATAGGGCTATATAATTGGGAACCCTCCTCATGAAAGACGTCGCTTGTCCCGATGGGACCTTGCTGGAGCTCGCCGCCGCCGCATGCAATTTGGGCACTATTGTGCCACACGAGGATGCTTTGGAAGAATGACCTGGAGTTCTTCGCACGCAAGATGGTATTCTGCATCGTCGTAGGAGGTTCGATCGACTGGAGTTCATCACGCAGGGGTGAGGCCTGAAGAGGGAGTGGGGCACCTTGTGCGTGAAAACCTAGAGCTTGTGTGGGAAGGCGTTGAAGGATAAGCTTATGCGCCAATGGGTTGGAGATGGCATGAATACCGCTACTATGGTCTGAAAGAACCCAAGTTACTTTCAGTTGCTTTGCTTCTTTATGTCCTAACTAGGCTTCCGTTGGGAACCCACGTCTTGGGACAGTGCTCCAATATGCAAGGAGGGTCTCCGAACTGGAGACTCGTGGTGCTTTTGAGTGATTTTGATCCCTAACAACAGCGAGTGTTGGATGTTTCTTGCTCGGGAGTATTGTGCACTCCGCGTGCATCTGAGATGAATCATGTGCCACGACTACACACCCCTGGAGATCGAGGTTGTTGGGTCACGCTAGAAGGAGATTGCTGCCTAGAGCCATTGCCCGGGATGTCGTATTATAGAACTTGGGGTTCCTAACCATCGCATCTGCAGAATCGAGTCGTCTTGCAGAGTTATGGTTCCACTAGGAATAGTAGAACAAAATACATGGAACAACTCCTTTCTTCTCAAACGAATCAACAAACAAGAATAACAATAATCAGACTTGAAAAACAGAATCAAATGTCCCAAAATTGACTTGCCATGGTACCATGTTGAAATATAAATGCAAAAGCAAAATCAAAACAAGAATGAATAAAATAAAGAAATATAAAACATGGAACGTTCAGATTTTACGTTGAACCCTACCCCGTGAGTGAGTGGGATGAAACCATGGGAGAAGGCCTCAAAGAGTTGAATCATCTATTGCAATTTCTCAATGAGTACAGTGAGTGGGGGCTTCTTATATAGCCTCACAGACAGACCGGATTTCCATAAACAGTAGATGTGGGACTAAACATGAGTAGGGGTACTTGGATCTTGGAGAGATCTAATTACCCCTCTACTACATACTCCAACACAAAATGGTCTAGTGGTAGTACAGTGTGTCTACCACACAAAAGACCAGGGTTCAAATCCCACTGTTGCAGTGGTTGCGTTAGGTAGTCGACGGCCAGCGTAAAAAATAGTCAAATCATTCAACATGGATTTGAGCAAGAATCCATGTAGCCGACCCTACTTATAGTGGGAGAAGGCTTAGTACATTTTTACTACATACTCCAACAGATCCATTTTAAAGAAAATGAAAAATGAGTGGAAAAGGGAGTGAGTGTAGGAAAGTTACCTATACATGGTATAGGCTCCCCAATCCATTTTATGTATTAGACGTAATGTTATAATTATTATATACAAATTTACATAACAAAGTATTTCCAATTAGTCACTTGAATATGATTTATTTTTTATTTAGTGACCCCCCTGTCTGAATACTGAATACCGAATACCGACTTTGAAACACTGCTTAAAACACATGTGCCAAGCCATAGCTTACACACAAGTTCATGAATATTCTTCCCCATATGTCAATTTATGCATTTGTCATTATTAAGCATCATTTTTCTTCCATTATTTATTATGTCCTTTCAAAAACTCCTTTGTTTCTTCAACTTTATCATTCAACAAAGTTCCTGTATATTTTTTTATATTAAGATGAAGGCATGTATCCTCTTTTGTGTTATACAATTGCTTCACACATGCGGATAAAGGAGATCTTGCTCATAAGGTTGAATGGAATGTCACAATTGTAAAATAATTTGGCAATGTATTTGTTAACATGTCAGTGTTCCTTCTTGTCGAATGTTTCTTTGATAATTGATTGGCAGATTATGTTAATAAAGCCACCATCCTTAGATGTTTGCTCTCTCTTTCCGGTACAGTCTTTCACATGAAGTGGTAAAAAAATACGATTCTCTAATTGTCACCTCCTCTATCAATTCATTAAAACTAAGAGCTTTCTTATTCTTCTTCTTTATAATTATCTCCGTATAATCTTCTACCCCTTTTACCAGTCAGAATCAACCATGCACATGATTTGCAATTCCATTTGATGTACCCAAGATATTATTTCATTTAATTGATGCCTTCTTTTCAAAATCTTGCCACACAAACAAGAAGTGATTGTATTTAAATCGATCTTCTCTGTACGATAAGCATATTCTTAGAATCTTAACATGAATCAAGGGATAAAGATACATGTTTCTGTAGAAAATGATGATGTGGAAGCGTATCAAGGATAAATAATATAAAATGGAAAGAATATCGAGATTTTACGTGGAACCCTACTCTGTAAGGTGCGAGATGAAATCACGGGAGAACCACATCAAAGGGTTGATGTCTATATTGATCTCTCTCAAATGTTACAATGGATGTGGGGCTCTTTATATGGCTCCACCAGTAAGACTAAGTCCCACTCACAGATGATGTGGAACTAAACATGTGGATGTAGCGATCGGATCCTGAAGGGATCCAATTACCAATTACCCATCAATGATGCATACTCTGATACTCAACACCAAGGCTTTAAAAGTCGATTGTCACCATTTCAGTGACCGAACGAAACAAAATTTCGATCATTTTTTGTACTTGGGCCCCCATATTTCTGTCATTTTGACCATTTCAGTCAAATTTCGGTACCCTATCGAAATCGAAATTCGGACAAAATTCGATTGAATTTCACTGAAATTTGAGGCCATGTCTAACACTCTCCCTCAAGCTAGAACATACAATGCTCAACTTGGACAAATAGAAAGAAACTTGTCAATCATTTAATATAAGACACTACCAACAATATCAGCTCAACGCATGCTACATGAGCTTCATGTTGAAGATGTTACTTCTCAAGCCATGCTAGTGAGGAGGAACCGAAGGGATGGAGCGTGAATCGAATCCCCTTGTCGGAGAACGTGTGCTCTATACTGCGTAGAGACACTGAAACTGAAATAAGTCTCCTCGGCGGAGAACTCTAGCCTACAACTGTCTCATCTACTGAAGACTGCTCCGTCTCTTTGAAGGGCCAAACATCATTAATTATACATACGTAGAACTCTGAAGATGAGTCCCACATAAGGACCTCGAAGTGGGTTCTTTATAATAGGAATCTCGGAAGGATCTCGTACTAGAGTTGACAATATTGGAGAATGGAGTCTGAAAAAGAGTCTCCTCATAAGAAAACTAGGTCCCTCCCATACTGGCTTAGAGAATAGGATCTCTACTCTTAACTCCATATGGATCGCATGAAAACCCTAAGCCCAAATCAAGATGGGGATCTCTCACATAAAGATCGCACACATGTGCGCCTCGAACTTGGTAGAATCCGAAATATGAAGAATCTAAAGACCTGGAGTTTGAATATGACATGTAGAATCTGATTTTGAACTATAGAACTCTACAAAATACTCCCCCTTTCTCACATACTTGTCGAAAAAGATGTGGACCAAGACAGGAGAAGAAAATGAATGCAGAGAACCAATAACCAATATCAATTTTCTAACATCCTTATCTCTCTTTTTTTCAACTCTTTTTTTATTTTCGTGCATCTTCTTTTTGTACGGTTGTCTTTTTCAAAAAAAAGTTCCCTTTTTTCAATTGTTCGTTTACCTTTTTCTAGGCCCTCCTTTTTTCAAAAATCACAACTCAAATTGGGCCCAAATACTTCATTTTTTATACATGTCAGACTCTCATTTTTTACCCTTTGTTTTTTTTTCTCATCCCAATTGGGCCCAAATCATTGCACGCCCTCCCTTTTTTCCATTGTTAAGCCTTATCCCATATAGGACCTGGACAAATCCTCTCCGCTTTTTTGTAATACATAAGCAGACTTGGACTCCATCTTATTTTAAATGAAAGGTGTACGAAGCCCCCTTTATACTCCATGCACCTATAGGGTTCTCGAAATGAAAGCATCTTCTTCGACAGGCGAGAACCCGTCTCTTGTGGTGCCTCCTGGAAGAGAGTCACAATGGCGGAGGCCGATGAAAGCAATGGGACGTGTGTGGGAGGGATGCATCGTCACATGGAGTAGGGTTTCGGGTAATAGATAGCAAAAAGGGGAATTGATGAATGAGACAACGCTTCTGGCGGCGCTCGCACGCAAGGTGGGATGTTGTGTGCAAGAAGAGACCTGAGACACAAAATAAAGAGACTTGTCTTCTTCTTTGATGGAAGATCGCCCGGTATGTGGCCTTAACTTTGTACGTGAAGAGACTCTCGTAGATGTTGCTTCTTCAAGACCCTTCTTCTTCGTGCATGAAACCATGCTGGAAGGTGAATCACGCAATATGCAGTGATAGCATCGGTACTGGAGGTGTGGTGCCAATAGGTGCGGAGCTCAAGGGCTTCAACAGGATTTGGGTGCCATCGTCGATTGAGGAGAGAATATTGGATGGAGGTGGTGATGCTACAGGGTTTTCAAAAGAAACCAATGTATGTGCTTTCTTCTTTGAGCATCAAACAAGAGATGTTGAATAAGGGATTAGTTGTACAGCAGTACTGCACAATCAGGAGACAAATCTGATAGCCACTGGCGATGTTGCGCAGATGGCGAACAAATCCTGATCGGAGATCGGAAGCTTTGTGCGTGGGTTCAGGAACCCTGGTAATCGTCGTGAACATAGAGATGGCGAACGTGCAAAATTAGGGTTTTCAAAAATCCCGGAACTTTTCTTGACCATGAACAAATCCCAAACATGTGCAACTCATGAACATAATCATAAAATAAATCCTCAAAATTCGAATCCGCTCTAATACCATGTAGAAAACGATGAATGTGGAAACGTATCTTAGAAATAATATAAAAATGGAAAGAACGTCGGGATTTTACATGGAACCCTACTACGTAAGTAGCGAGATGAAACCATGAGAGAACTGACTCAAAGGGTTGATGTCTATATTGATCTCTCAACTGTTTCAATGGATGTGGGGCTTCTTATATAGCCCCACTAGTAAGACTAAGTCGCACTCACATACGATGTGGAATTAAACTTGTGAATGTGGTAATTGGATCCTAGAGGAATCCAATTACCCATTTATGATGCATATACTCTAACAGTTTCGCAACATGTGTGGATTCGAAAGCCATGATAACCTAAATAATATCTACAAAAATAAAAAATCTAAGATCGAATACGTTTTATGTTCCTAGTAATATGATTTTACTCAGGCGTACTACAGTGAGCATTGATAGAGTTTTATATTAAAAAAATAAAATTTCCTTGCACATGTAACCAACTTCCATGTAACTGGTAGCATAAGAATATATAAAAGACCAACATTTATAAGTTTTTGCCACAACAGAGTACAACAACAAAGCATTTTCCCACATTAAGTAGGGCCAGCTACATGGATTCTTTGCCTCCATTCAGATCTATCTTGGGTCATTCTCGGGCTTAGATCCAAAAAAGTAAGATCCCTTCAGATAGTCTCATCCCAACACTTCTTGAGCCTTCCCCGTCCTCTCTTAGCTGGCTCAACATACCAAAACTCGCATCTCCTAATTGGTGCATTAGTTGACCTTTGCAAATGGCCAAACCACATTAAGAGTCAACAATTTTCCTTCTGATTGCATCATTCTGAATCTGATCTTTACGTGTACGTACATACATCCACCTTAGCATTTTCATTTCTGCTATTACCATTCTCTGCACATGTCTGACTCACATGCCAACATTCATATCCATAGAGAATAGCACGTCTCACGGCTGCTTTGTAAACCTTTCCTTTGATTTTCAAAAGACTTTTCTTATCACATAGAACAATAGAGACTCCTCTCAACTTTAGCCGACCTACATTTATTCTATGAGTAACATCTCCATCAATTTACACATCATGTTGCAAAATAGATCCCAAGTATCTAAAAAAATCGTTCTTCTGAATGTTGTCGTCACCAATTTTAACCTCAAATCTTTCATTATTGCTTCCATCAAAAATGCACTCTATATAATCAGTCTTAGCCCTAATTATATGAAATCTTTTGGTCTCTAATGTGTGTTTTCGGGCATCAAGCTTCTCACTTACTCCATCTCTAGTTTCACAAATCAATACAATATCATCAACGAATAACATACACTAAGGTATCTCATCCTGAATGTGACTAGTCAACTCGTCCATAATCAAAGTAAAAAATGAATGGACTCAAAGCTAGACCTTGATGCAAACCAAGCTAACATATGATACATTTGGAACAAATCAATAAATTATATAGAGAACATATTGATCTTAAGCAAAATCAAGCTAACAATGATACATTTGGTACAAATCAAGGAATTAAGCATGTAGAGAGCAAATCAAATCAAGAAAGTATGAGAGAGCAAATCAAATGTATTCAGCATACATTATTGTGGAGAGAAAATAATGAGTTGATTATTCATGAGGTCTTAGGGTTCTCTTATATAGAGAAAAAAATGCTGAGCAAATTACATAGAATAGACGGAAAGAAAAGAGAATGCATACAAGATATAAAAGAAACGAAGATCTCAACAATTATGAAGTAGTAAGCATAGCGTAAGAAAGTAATGTAATCGATAAACTGCACTCCAACAAAAACATTTTTACTACAATACATGTACTACAATACATGTATTAACAAATATCATTTAACTGTAAAGTGTATCTGAACATGAATTAAACCTTATTTGTTTTTCTATAAAAGAATATTTGGAAATCAATCATATTTTGGAAGAACTTAACTAATAAATTGATAGAGTAAAAAGAGAGATGGTAGCAAGTAGAAGGGTCATTAACATATACCTTTGCAGATACAATTGTAATATAAGGAGAATAAAGCAAGAACTTAACTAATAAATTGATAAAGTAAAAAAAGATGGTAGCAAGTAGAAGGTTCATTAACATGTACCTAACAGACAATTGTAATATAAGGAAAATAAAGCATATGGCACAGAGAAACATCAAAGAAATAAATTCTAGCAACTATTTCTCAAACACCAACGTAAATGGAAATAGCAACGAAACATAGAGAGAACGAAAAAGCTGGAATTGCGGCGGAGAGAGATGTCATGTCACGCAAGAGAGTAGCGATGACGAGAGAGAGGGGCAGTTACTAGAGAGAGAGATGGCAAACAGTGAGCGAAAGAGCTTGCATGAGAGCCTTAAGCAGAAAGAGAGTGGGAGAGGTAGGGTTTTACTCGGGGTTAGGGGTATCTTTCGCAAATCTGAGACACACTCAAAAGATAATTCTTCAGACCATCAACAAGGCTAATACGACTACTAAAGTTACAAGGTTTCCGATCGTACCTCCATCATCCATCATACCTTTGTGGTCGTTGCCAAAAGTGATAGTCCCACCAGCTTTGGCCTTGGTGTCGAGGAAGAGACCCTTGTCTCCGGTCATATGTTGTGAACATCCATTGAACATGATCCACATGCCAATACGGTCTATTGTGATATCCTACGAAATATGGTACATTCATGAATGGGCATTCAATTTGTCTTCTTTGAATAACCCTGGGTTCTACAAAACAATTAACGTGTTTCTACGGTGCCCATTCCTTGTGGGTCCTTTGAAGGTTATTATGCTTCCTTGGATTTCTCCTTTGTTCCATAACCTTCTTGGCTTTAACTTGACAATGAACTTTCTTAACAATTAAAACAAGCTTCTCTATCTTAACCGACTTAGAACTACTACCCTTTTATGGATTGTACCCTAACTCGTACTTAGTTCTACTTTGGTAGTTACCTCCTAGTAATTTGTCTAGATTTTCCTTGCCCTTAGTGAACTTTGCTAAGTTATTAACTAGGGTATGTGTATTTTGTTTTAGTTCGCCAACACTAGGTTATCTATGTTTGTCTTAAGCAATTTAACTTCATATTCGTGTTGTTTATCAGAAAGAGACAAACTATATGGGAGTTCTCTAATGTGATCTTTCAGAGAGCTGGTCTCTTTTAAATGACCTTCTAATGTGGTTCGTATAGTTAATTTTAGCACTATGTTTTCTTTTTCCCGTTTCACCATTAGACTATGCAACTCAGAATTAGCTTCTTGTAATTCATCTAAAGAAAGCTCTTCAGAAGTTATCTCTTCATCTTCAAGAGCCATGAACCTGAGTAAGGCTTCTTCTTTGCTAGAGTCGTCTAACCCACTTTCAGAGGATTTTAAAGCGTCGGAGTCGGAAGAATCCCAAGTAACTTGAAAAACATTTCTTTTTAGATACTTGCGATGGTTTTTGTGACCTTTTCTCCACTCTTCCTTGACTATCTTCTTGTTTTTGCTTGTGTTGTGGCTTTGATGTTCTTTAGTGTTGCTTCTCTTGAGAAGTGGGCAGTCTTACTTCAAGTGTTCCTTCTTTTTGCAGTTGAAACACTTGAGATCACTTCCTTTCTTCACGTTGTTCCTTTTGAAGAACTTTTTGAATTTCCTGGGGAGCATTGCCAGGTCTTCGTCTGAGATGTCTTCTGAAGTTGACTCTTTTACTTCATCTGTCTGAGTTTTCTCTTGAATGAAATACCTTTCTTCTTCTTGACTTTAGCTTTTACTTCATCTGTCCGAGTTTTCTCAACTTCATATGCGAAGAGTTTGCCTATAAGTTCGTCAACTGGGAGAGTGTTGACGTTGTTATCTTCCTTGATAACAGTCGCAGTCGTGCTTCAGACAGGTATGAGAGATTTGAGTATCTTCTTTACTTGTTCTAGATCCTTGTATCCCAACTTTGAGATTCCTGATATTATTGATGATTGATAAGAATCTTGTGTACATATCTCCGACGGATTCTTCGCTTTCCATCTTGAATAACTTGTATCTCTGTTGATGCAGACTAACTTGAAATTCATGAAGCTTGGTTGCACCTTCATACATGACATTGAGCTTGCTCCATATTTCATAGACGTTTCGCAAGCCGACAAGCGGTTGAACTCATCTACTGTCATAACACAGAAGATGGTGTTCATCGGCTTTGAACTGTACGAAGCTTTCTTTTTGTCAGCATCAGAAAGAACGCTTCCAGCAACTAGCCTTATGTACTTAGTTTCTATGATATTCCAGACGTTAGTATCAATAGACTCCAAGAAGATTTGCATGTGTAACTTGCAGTTGTAGTTTGTTCCGTTGAAATGTGTACACATGCGACAATTGATGAACGATCGCTGTCAAAATATGATCGATAAGTTCATGTATTGTTGATCTCCTGAAAATGAATATTTGGTTGAAGCTTGCTACAGTTACAACTTTTACAAAAAAGATATAGAAAAATGAATACAACACTTTTGAACAAGAACAAGCAACAAGGTTGAGCTTCTGTTAAACTTGTGAGCCACTACTCTTCGCAGTTATTGTCGAGCTGAGATCTGCACTGGTAGCCATGCAATCACAAAGAATATGCGAGAGAATACGATATAATCTTTTGTGTATGTGTGTGTGTCATCTTTAAAATCACTGAGAAACAACGTACTAACATGATGCTCTATAGGTAAATCGATGCAATATGGAATAAAGAATTAGGACAAAAATAGGACTTCCGTCATTTCAATTTTGTCCAATTAAGATTTTATCGTATTAGGTGTTCCAGCCCATTTAATAAGAGACGATAATTTAATGGGATTTTACCCCAGGAACCCTAGAAACTTTGCAAATTACCTTCTCGACCTTAGAAGCATCGATATTCCTCTCTCGACCATGTAAACTTACTCCGTCTTACCAACAAACCCTGCTGTTAAATTAAGACTTCTTGAGTTAACTTGTTTGGATTTAAGTTGAGTTAATCAAACCATGGGAAATCCAATGGTAGGGATTCTTACACTCTCTCTCCTTCCTTCTTCTCTCTCCCCCTCCTTCCACTTCCACTCTCTCTCCTTTCTTCTTCACTCTTGTAGGGGAGGAGGTCCAGGAGGGCTCGGCGGGAGGTACATGAGGGGGCAGAGGTCTCAGAGGGGGTGAAGGTTAGGGAGGACTGGAAGTCGAGGAGGGTTCGGCAGGAGGTACTGGAGGGTCAATCTGTACTTGAGGATCCCAGAACCCACATGTTGATGCTCTTCCGGCTGAAGGTGGTCATCTCCCTCCTCCTGATCCCCGGGGAAGAAAAAGTTGAGATCTTTAGGCACAACACGCCGAGGAGCCTTCCCTTGTTCTACCTTTTCCAGGCCATTCACCCACTCCACTTTACCTTTCTTTTCCATTTCTCTGTCTGTCTCCCTCTGCTTTTGATTCCATATTCTCCACTCTCTTTTTTTAATATAAAACAAAACTGATTAGCCATAACAAAGAACGAGATTAGGAACAAAATCACACACCGATTGTCAATATGGAAAGAGGTAAATAAAGCAGCATCCCCATTAATCAATATAATAGCATCAATGATATCACTTTTGAGTAATGGTCTACGTATCACCAGCTCTTTTATTAAACAAATACTAATCAAATAATGGAATTAAGTATAAAAACAAAATCTTGTTTTGTTTGTCTTTCAAATCTGGAAAATTTTCAATCGTTTGCGGATATATCAAATTGATGACAGTTGCGGATATATCAAATTGATGACAGCTCCAACTGGAAAATTTCAGTGATCAATCGATCCTTCTCTCTCAGTTGTTGGGATTGCTCCTGAAGGACTCGAACACCTTCATTGTCACTGCCCTCAACACAAAGTGGGGACAGATCATCGCCACCACCACTCCAAGGAACGGTCCCACCCAGAAGATCCAAGGAATGCCCGCTGGAGAGGGATGATGGAAGTCCAGGGGAAGGGAATGTAAGGAATAGTGCTAGGGAGGAAGATGGATGGCATATTTTGTAAATTTGCTGAACAAATAGAGCAATATGCACACTTTTTTAGCAGAAACTGGTTAAGTTTAACGGGTAAATGGATGGACGTTAACCACATGGTCTGTGGGGTAAGGGTTAACAAGTTTACGAGGTCAAGGGAGGAATATCGATATTTCAAAGGTCGAGAAGGTAATTTAAAAAGATTCTACGGTTCGTGAGGTAAAAATCCCTAATTTAATTAGGATGTGTTTGTTTTATTCGTGCCCAATTGAGTTTGTCGTAGCTTCTCTTTTTTATTTCATAAATGAGATCGTATGTGAACTCTAATTAATTAGTTGTTCATTTATATTCCAATTAGGTTTGTTAGGATTTTATTTTAATTCTTTCCTATTTTTGCAATCTCAGTCCTATATAAAAGGGATGGTAGTGCATTGATTCATTCAGTTAAGGTTGAAATTAAATTAAAATTGAAGCTTCCTCATTATCCCTTTCCCTTTCTCCTCTCCCTCCATGCAATCTCTGCGGTTCTTTCTCCCAAATCACGTGCAATTGGCATGTCTTCTCTTCCAACACCCTCCAATTTCTTCTCCATCATTCCAAAGTTGGATTTTTTTCATTTGCATCATGGATGGTGAGCATGGCCTCAAATTTCATCGATAATCAGTCTAGTTTCAATTTCGATAAATGACTTAAATTCGACCAAAATTACCAATACTTCAACCAGATGGGTGGCCGATAGAAGAAATGCTAATAGAAACGATCGAAACTTCAATCAAATTTCATACGAAATTTCATTTTGATCAGTCAATGATACGATAATCGAAATTGATATTTAGGGTGTTGATGGTGAGGTGGATTTCTCTTTTTTCTTGGCTATCCTACAACATGAAGATAAAGCAAAAGTTAAGCAACTATTTATAGTTATAGGTAAAGAGATTAAGACTCCTCACAAGAATCGAATATGGGGACTCGTTGAGTTACTACAAGGGAGGAAGAAAATTGCTAGTATATGGGTCTTCAAGAAGGTTAGGATCTCCAAGAATAATGGCATTATATATAAGGCGCAATTGATTACAAAAAGCTATAGAAAGAGGGAGCATAGTCAACAGACTATAATGAGATCTCACCAAGTACAAGGCTCGGAAATAAGGAGTGAACTACAATAAGATTTCTCACCAGTTACAAGGCATACTTATTGTTGGAGTATTTGGTTGTGCGCCATATGAGTTGTAGGAGATAAATGGATCTCTCCATAATCCATTTACCCCATCCATATGTTTAGTCCCACAACTACCAGTGGTGGGACATGGAGGCTCTGTGAAGGCAATATAAGGAGCCCCAGACCTCCTGTATCCATTGAGAAAAAGGAATGCAATATCAGCCCCTTTGAGGGATTCTCCTGTAGTTTCATCCCGCACCTTAGGGAGTAGGGTTCCATGTGAAAATCATTGTGTTCCATGGTTTATCTTTATGTTCTTATGCTATGTTTATCATTCCGCTTCCGCTTCCTATTTTTCTAACATGGTATCAGAGTGGGTCGTTCTTGGTTCATTTCGAAATTTGTTCTTGAAATTTTTTGTTGTTCCTGATCATTCCAAGATCGAATTTTATGGTTATGTTTTGATTATTGTATCATGGAGAGAATACTGCAATTTGATTTCTAGGGTTTCCTTTGAAACCCTAACATGTCATGCGCCGCAATGCTCCAGGAAGGCAGCCGATGTGCATCGCACGCACCTCCATCGACGCTACAGCAACATCTGATCAAGATGGGATTCTTCATGATGCTCAGGCGGAGCGTCTTCCCCTTTCGCCAGCAACAGGCGGTTGCGCACCCTCCAAGTCTCTAGGCGGTCATCGGGGAACATCGCAACTCCCAGCGTGCTCCTAGGCGCATGCCCTCTAGACCTCGTCCAGGCGATTATCCAACTACCATGCCCCAGAATCCCCCCCCCCCCGAGCCCAGGCAGAACCCTCACGGGCCCTGGCAGTGGCGACTCCCGTGCGGTGCGACTGCACCAACCAGTCCAGCAGCGGTGGCGCACCCTTATCTCCGGTGACGGCTCCATCTTCAGATCGTGGCGAGCCCTAGCCCATTCTTCCCCGACGTGCGACCTCCAGGCTCTAAGGCGGCATGCCCTCCTCCCTCGCGTTGGTCTCCATGCGCAAGACCTTTCTCTCTCCGCGCGGCCCGAGTTTCCTCCGATCCAGTAGCGGCGGCTCCTCCAGTTCGAAGTCCAGGTCACGCAAAGTCTAGGATTCCAGCAGCGCCGCCTTCTACGCGCGAGCGACCTCCAGCCCTTTGCCCAGCCCTTCGCGCGTAACCACCAGCCCCCTCGTGCATAACCTCCAGGCGTGGGACCCCTTCCTCGTGCAGTACCCCCAGGACCCCTTGGCGATGCTGATTGACAAGAGGGTTCCCACGATGGGGAACCCTAGAGCCCGATGGCTCGTATTTATTTTTTAAAAAAAAACTTTTGTTTTGTAAGCGCCCAAGTGGGCTGACGGTCATCAAAAAAATGAGTGGGGGCTGACTTCAAGGGTCCAGTGCGGGCAAGATAGCCTAAGCAGTAAAAAAGGAAAGGAGGTTTGTGTTAAAAAAAAGATGCGTAGATAAGAAAAGTCGTACGCATAAAAAAAGATTTTCAAAAAAAAGAACTGAAATAGCAAAAAAAAGGAATCTTTTTTAGAAAAGCCGAAAGAAAAATGTAAAGGCCTATGTTTTGTTACCCTCATTTTCCTGTCTTCTCCCAACTTGGTCAGCGTCATTGTTTTCTGACAAGTATAGGAGAAAGGGTGAGTATTGTGTAGAGTCATAGGTCTATTCAAATTCTCCAGATGCAGATTTCGGACCATTCAGATTCCAGACTCTACAGTTGTTCAGACTCGACGATCATGGTTCCGAGTCTCCAGTTTCAGACACGTACATGGATGCAGTCTTTTCAGATGAGCATATGTATGCCATCTTTTGTTGTGGTCCCCATCATTCTTCTGGTGTTGTCAGGCCAGAGTTTTCATGTGAGCCATAGGGACTCCAGAGTAGAGGATCATTCTCTATGCCATGTTGGCAAGGGTTTTCATGTGGTATCATAGATACTCCAGAGTTTGGTACCGTTCTCTGTGCTAGATGGGAGAGACCCAGTTCTCCGATGAGGGGACTTCTTTCAGACTCCATTCTCCAGCAGTAGGATTGCACTTCCACTTCCACAACCTTTTTTCAGTTCGGCCCTTTTCAGAGATGGAGCAGTTGTCCGCATGTTGTGACGGGCTAGAGTACTCCGACGAGGAGACTCATTTCAGTTGCAGTGACTGACAGACGCAGTTCTGAGCACATGCTCTCCGACGAGGAGATTCAGCAGTCTCACACTCCAGCCCCTTCGTCCTCCTCACATGCACGACATGAGAAGCAACGTCCTCGACAGCAGCCGACAGTTGTGCGTATTGAGTTGATATTGTTTGTAGTGTCATGTATTGTGAGTTGAGTTTCTTTCTGTTAGTCCAAGTTGAGCATTGCATGCTCCAGTTTGAGAGGGAGTGTTGGAGTATTTGGTTGTGCGCCATATGAGTTGTAGGAGGGTAAATGGATCTCTACAGGATCTATTTACCCCATCCATATGTTTAGTCCCACATCTACCAGTGGTGGAACTTGGAGGCTCTGTGGAGGCTATATAAGGAGCCCCAGACTTCCTATATCCATTGAGAAAAAGGAATGCAATATCCACCCCTTTGAGGGCTTCTCCCGCGGTTTCATCATGCTTCTTAGGGAGTAGGGTTCCACGTAAAAATCATGGTGTTCCATATTTTATCTTTTTGTTCTTATGCTCTGTTTATCATTCTGCTTCCGCTTCCTATTTTTCTAACACTTATATACGTGCTACTAGTCTTAGTATCAGAATCTCTAGCTTGAGAATCTCTAGCTTGAGCAATCAGACCTTTTTTGTAAGGAGAATAAGAAGAAAATATCTTGATGAGCCAATCAAAAAGTTTTCTTGTTTAGAAAAAGGATGAGAGTTTGAATGGACTAAAGCAATCCCCAAGGCAATGAATGCAGGAGAATTTGCATTTACATACAAGGTTTGAAATTTTGATATCATATTGATAGGTCCACAAATAATATATTGGGACATATTGCAAATATCGGTAGAAATCACGAAAATGGTTCAATAAAGTTTCTTTTGAATTAAAACCATTTAGTTCTTAGAACAATAAATACATGCAACTACACTCTCTTAGACATAACATCATGTTACATTGCACATTATATATAAACAAAAGCATGATATTGACAATCTAGCGAATAAACGAGTTCAGTAACATGTAAATTATAGAGAAAATCATTCATGGAAGCCATAAATTTAACAGAAAATAACATTTTCTGGAATTTATACATAAAGACAACCAAACCAACTAGATTTTATCCTAGAATCATAGTATCATTACGATGGATAACTAACATTACTAATCATAAATTTAGTTATTATTTGTGTGTGATTTACATCTAAATTTGTCAATATAGGAAGTACCTATACAATATTCCAATTAAATCAATCTATAAAGCTTAAAAATCAAAAATTACATTTAGATTCTTCCTTCCAAAAAGCAAGCAGTGAAATCAAGCAAAAGGATTGATATTAATAATAGGGTACCAATATTGATACAATATCAACCAAAATGGCAAAATTTGTGCACTAAGTACTTCAAACAAATTTTTCATGGATATCAACAATACAAGACGACATATTGATGAGATATAGATAAATATATCGATATAGCGGAAAGAATATCCATGGTGATATCGGCATGCTAACTTGATGGTATTAATATATCATCGACATATTGAAGATATCATGATATTTTGATCAATGGTTTCATGGTTGGCCACGACTATAACAAAAATATATGGTCGCTGTGTGTATCACAACAAGTTGAATGAGGCTTCCTTCATCTATCTGCATTTGTATGTTGATGATATGCTTATTGCAGCTAGGATAAATCTGGAATCCAAAAGCTAAAGCAACTTCTTAATTTAGAAATTGATACGAAAGATCTCCGTAGAGCATAGATTGTCTTAGTTATGGAGATTTATAGAAAACAGAATGAAAGATTTTCTTATCACAGAATAGTTATGTTTTGACTATCAAATTTTAGGATGACTCAGCGAAGCCCTTGAATATTCCATGTCTAACTGCTACTAGTATTCTTCAATCTATGATTTCCGCATCTTACTTTACAGGAGTATATCATATATGTCACGTGTCTCCTATATGTCATTGCAGTTGGAAGTCTTGTGCATGTTATGATGTTCACAACACCTAACATAGCACATGATGTGTCTTGTAGTTTTATGGACAATTCAGAAAAGGAGCATTGGCAAGCCATTACGTGCAATTTTCGATATATGAGAGGGACATTTGATATTGGTTTTATTTATGTCTTTGAAAGTAGGTTATTAAAATGCAGATTATATTGCAGACATCAGTAGGAGAAGATCTACAACAAACTATGGTTTCACATTGGGAAAATTCCCTCATTGACTAAAAGACAAATTTAAAACCATTTATTATTTGTCTACCAGAAAGGAGAAGTATATAGCATCAATAGGGGCTGCTAAAAAAAGGTGTACAAAAGGTTTTATTAGATATATTTATTATGATAGTTTTAGTAAAATATCCCTAACTAACATCAAGTGCAACATAAGAGACCCTAAGATATTGATGTTAGATATCACTTTTGTTCGAACATAGAAGTGGATCAAGAGGGGGGAAATGACCCAACTGATAATTCTGCAAATACGATCACCAAGCTGGTTCTAGTAGCAAGTTTCAACACTGTTTTAATTACAGAGATGATCGATCCCCTTTATCCGATGTGAGGGATGAAGCCCCCAACCAAAACCGAGGGTCTAAAATCATAAATCCGGCTCTCTCAGATCCATCAATTTCAGCTCGAATTATGTCAGATCCATTTTTATTGAGAATGCATATATAAAGTCCTTTGGGTTAGAGTATTGGCTTTGTGTTGTCTACAAGGCTTTATTTTGCCGGCAATATTCTATACTTTTTTTGTTTCCACAGTGAGGATCTCTCTCTCTCTCAAGGGATAGATGTGTATCTTATCACCGAAACCCGACATACACAATATTGGCTAGTTATGCCTTTTATATGTGTTGGGAGAAAAGAAGTCGATACATTCTACGTACCCATGGGCTCTCTTATATAGGAGAATAGCCCTGGGTTAATTACAAGATAAGTACTCTGAGAAACTGGAATTACATAAGAAAGACCTAACATGATATTTAACTTAACACTCCCTCTCAAGCTGGAGCATATATATCTATCATGCTCAGCTTGGACCAACACTTCTGAAAAGGACTTCGGGCTAAAGCCTTGGTGAAGATATCTGTTGTCTGATATCCTGTAGACACATGAGATGTAGATATGAGTCCCTTCTGTATCAGATCTCGAGTGTAATGGCAGTCCACCTCTATATGCTTCGTTCGTTCATGGAATGCAAGATTATTTGCAATGAATAATGCAGCTTGGTTATCACATAATAGTTGCATAAGAAGAGGAACTTCCGTGGAGAGATCAGTCAACACCGATCTAACCCACATCATCTCTGCACTTCCTTGGGTCATGGCTCTGTATTCAGATTCTGCACTTGATCTGGCAACTACAGACTGCTTCTTGCTTTTCCATGAGACAAGTGAGTGTCCAACAAAAACTACAAACCCCGAAGTGGACATCCTATCCGTGGGGCATCCTACATAGTCAGCGTCTGCACAAGTTGTTACCTCCAAGGACGTATTCCTACTGAATAGGAGTCATGAACCAGGTGAGTTCTTCAGATATCTCAAGATCATATAAATAGCACCCATATGTGCCTTTCTGGGTCGCTCCATGAACTGGTTGACATTGCTTACTGCAAACATAATATCTGGCCTGGTGATAGTAACATATAGAAGCTTCCCAACAAGTTCTTTGTACCTCCTGCTATCAACTTCTTCAGTATCGTCATCATACAAATTTCATACTTGGATCAATTGGAGTCGTCGTTGGCTTGCATCCAATCATACATGTCTCAGAAAGAAGATCCATGACAAACTTTCTCTGGGTCATCACTAGACCACGATGATTCCTGGCAAATTCTAACCTCAGGAAGTAATGAAGATTGCCAAGATCCTTGGTCACAAACTCTCTACCTAGGAACTTCTTGGCTATCTGAATGCCTTGAGCATCATCTCCTGTCACAATAATGTCATCTACATAGACAAGAATAGCAACCGTACCTTTCTGTGTCTTCTGAACAAATAGTGAGTGGTCTGCAGTGGACCTCTTAAATCCATGTTGCTCAATTAATTCTGACAGCTTTTGCTATCAAGCTCTAGGACTCTGCTTTAGGCCATAAATTGCCTTATGTAACCTGCATACCTTCTGAGACTCTCCCTCAGCAGTAAACCCAGGTGGTTGCTGCATGTAAACTTCTTCCTGGAGATCACCATAGAGAAATGCATTCTTCACATCCAGCTGGAATAACGGCCAATCCCGTGATATAGCAGTTGCTAGTAAAATCAGAAGTGTCGGGTGTCTCGCCACTGGAGAAAACGTGTCCTGATAATCCACCCCTTATGTCTGGGTAAAACCACGGGCAACCAATCTTGCTTTGTAGCGATCCACACTCCCATCTGCATTTTGCTTAATGGAAAATATCCACTTGCAGCTGACAATCGAAGCACCACTTGGAGGCGGAACAATATTCAATGTCCCACGAGATGTCAAGGTCGTCATTTCTTCTTCCATGGCCTAACGCCACCTGATGTCCTACAAAGCCTCCATATATGTTCGGGGTATCTTAACCACAGAAAGACCAACAATGAACTTCTTGTATTCATCTGAAAGATGATCCAAAGAGACATGTGCCTCAATGCAATAGGAACATCCAAATCGGCCTCCCCAGTGTCCTCTACAGCAGAGTCTTCCTGTAAAACTGCCATCAGCAGGGATAATGTTATCATGACATACCTTAGGCATGCTGGATGATGTGGACGGATGTTGAGCAGAAGAGCTAGTAGAAGACCTGCGAGTGTAAACAATGGGTAAAAATCGTGTCTCAGGTGGTGGTGGTGGTGGAGGTAAAGGTTGCTCAGGTTCATCTGGTGTGAGAGATGGAGGTGGACGGACAACAATATCGTCCGCATTGTCATTGGATAACCTGTCACCTGTAGGAGAGAAGTACATGATAGACTCAAAGAAAGTTACATCTGCACTCACATAATATCTCATACTCACTGGATCATAACATTTATACCCTTTTTGAGTACGAGAGTACCCAACAAACACACATTTGATAGCTCTTGGAGAGAGCTTATCACGACCAGGTGTACAATTATGCACGAATGCCACAGACCCAAAGACTCGAGGTGTGAGGGAGAATAGGTCCTTCTCGAGAAACGCAATCAAGAAGGGAACCTTCTCTCCAAGAACAGTAGACGGCGTATGATTCACCAAGTAACATGCAGTGAGAACAGCATCCCCCAAAATGAATGAGGGGAACGATTATGAATCAACAACGTCCGAGTGACATCAAGAAGGTGGCGATGTTTGCGTTCCGCCACACCATTTTGTTGCGAAGTGTAACTACAAGAAGTCTGATGAACAATGCCCTGTGAACTGAGAAAGTCGGACAAATATAATGTTGAAAACTCCAAAGCATTATCCGTGCGAATTACTTTGACATTGGTAGAGAAGATATTATTAACCTCAATAATAAATTTACGAATAATAGGAACACCTTCAGACTTTTGTTTCAACAAGAATACCCATGATAATCTGGAAAAATCATCAACAGCAACCATATAATAACGATGTCCCTGAAGATCAGGGACACGACTTGGACCCCAAATATCAAAGTGAAACAGTTCAAAAGATCGACTACTAAGACCACTCGGACAGACTGGAAACGAAGACCGATGATGTTTCCCAAGCTGACAGGCTTTACAATCCAATACGGTACGGGTAGATATCTGCGGCAAGACACGACACATCTTCTGCAGAGGCAGATGGCCAAAACGAAGATGCCAAAGGAATGGAGAAATTGATCCAGATGGAATAGTAGCGGCACCAACACATGATGATATAGCAAGCTCATACAAGCCCCTCTGCTCACGGCCACTTCCAATCATCATGCCAGTCAGTATATCCTGAAACACAAAAGTAGAGGGGTCAAAGATTGCACGGCAATGTAAATCTTTTGTAAGCTGGCTAATTGATAACAAGTTCATCTGAAAGTCAGGTGCATGTAAGACATTTTGAAGACTCAAAGAAGGTGTCAGAGTGATCTCCCCCTGACCAACAATGGGTAATCGAACCCCATTGGCAATGATAACAGATCGGCCTGGTGCAAGTGTTCTGTAGGTAGTAAACTGCATTCTGTCGCCGCACATATGATGGGAGGCCCCGGAATCCATAATCCAATCTGTCATGTCCGAGCAAGTAGTACTGGTAATTGCATAAGGAGTACCTGATGAGCTAGAGGACGCTCTGGCCGAAGCTGCAGCATCCGTAGAACCTGGAGACGAAGACGAGGGTGTAGTGATCATTTCACGAAGTTAGGAGACGAGATCATCAAAGCGAGCATCTGGAAGAGGTGCAGCAGTAGCCTCAGTCTGCTCATCAACACGTGCAGAGGCTGGATATCCATGCTTGTGAAAGCAT